>JBCAUG010230045.1:0-18801 GCA_038406175.1 Haplosyllis leylae | reverse complement strand
CCCTCCTCCCCGGGACCGAGTACCCCCCAGGATCAAGTACCCTGGGACCGAGTACCCACCGGGACCAAGTACCCCCTGGGACTGAGTACCGCCCCCCTGGGACTGAGTACCCCCCTGGGACTGAGTACCCCCCTGGGACTGAGTACCCCCCCGGGACCGAGTACCCCCCCTGGGACCGAGTACCCCCCCCTGGTTGACACACAGACAGGTGTAAAACTATTACCTTCCCTCCGTACTACGTACGCCGTCGGTAAAAATCCACTATTATGAGCAAGAGATGGCCCAGACGCCATCAGCCTCTACGGTTCAGTGTAGACTGCAAATTATTTTATTGCCGCCCGCATCTGAAGGATGGTGGAAGGTAATAGTTTCAGTTTGTTTGTCAGTCCACGGGGGGGGGGGGTAGCCCAGCCAGGTCAGGACGGGGGGTACCTGGCCAGGTCAGGACAGGGGGGTACCCCAGCCAGGTCATGATGGGGGTACCCTGGGGTACCCCCCCAGCTGGAATGGGGTACCCCTAACCCCGGGATAGGACAGCATAGTGAACACTTGCTATGTGGCGGGCGGTATGCCTCTTGCATTCACATAGGAGGACTTTCTTGTTTAGTATTATTTTCGTTAAGGCGAGACAAACTCTCATCTCAGAGCTCACAACAGAATAACATTCATGGTTAATTAACAAGCACTGAATTTACTTTATCTATTTGAGTTAAAACTTGTTTAATTGTGTACCAGGCTATGCGACATCTATGTTAGTTGCAACATTGTCGACCTGACATGATACTTCATACTTTAAATCAGTCCATTACCATAATAAGTGAAAATTGCTGGCAGACCAGTGACTTTCTTTAGTTACTGGCCCAGATTAACCCGTGGTATTTTGATTGTTTTTACCACAATCAGATTTACTCAAATTAGAAAACATAGATACCTGTCCCCATACCAAACACAAATAAATATTCAGTGATAATCGCCACAAGAGTTTTGATGTTTTTAAGAAATCATGAATTTAATTCTCTGTAAACGTTAACAAAAAGCTTAAATTGAGGTTATTTTTCTTCGTTTAGTAGATTGAAGGGGTGGCTAATGGCATGTTTTAAGGGTGAGTGGTTAATGAAACTAATAGAATGATGAATGTATCCTGTTAGAAGTGACATGATGTCTTCAAGTATGTGGAAGTGTCCATTATCGTCACATGTCAGCAGTCAACATATGGCTCTTTAAAAAGGAACAAAGGAAAGAAAAGTCAGCAAACTATTAAAAGAGAATCGGAAATATTCTTCACTTTATTGGAATCGTTTCAGGGATGTCAGTAATAATAATTGAATATTTTAAGTGATTCTTTTTTTTGGTTATAGTTACAGTTTCGCCTGCCCCCTCCCGAGAGCATATTTATTTCTAAGAATTTCTAATGGCAAACAATATATTCAGTAACTTCAGTAACAGTGACTTAGATTATTATCGGTTTTCCTGCTGTAGACAGCCGTTTATGGAAAGACTATCTTTATCCTTGTATATTACACCAGGCCTTGGCTGGAATTTAGTTTGCCAGGCTAATACGCAGGTTCTCAGATACTATTCCAAGTCCTAATTATCCGTAGCTTTGTGTTTCAGATCTTTGATGTAGGTAGGTAGATAAGGAAAATTAAAGGTGTTCTTGCACAGGTGTAATGTTACCTGGTCTCGGGTGCAAGACTTCAAAATAAGTACACTTTTCATTCCGATACATCCGAATGCTGCAGAGCATTTTTAAGAGAAATTGAATTATTTGACACATCTGTACAAAATGTTGTCCATATATTTAACACAAATTCCAATTTTTTTAGAATTTACTGTTACTTTGTTCTAAGCTCACCCTGGAACAACACAACAGAAAGATTTCTTACTTTCATGCTACCAAGTCTTGGTTTAACAAGGCCTTTATCCTATTATACAAAATTATGTCAAATTGTCGCACTCAAAACGATAGTTTACTTTTCAAAAACGATAAATTGATGCACTTGTTTGGTAAATTATGAAAATCACCAATGTGATTGCATAAAGGTGATGATGCTTGCGGAACGCAAGAGGTATTCTCACTGGATTTTCACACGAGCTGAGTAACTATACATTTTCAGTACCTTCTGTATTGAAACTTTCAAAATAACCACTTAGTACGAAGTAATAACTCTGTAATATGCAGAACCAAAATGTAATACATACATCTGTCTCAAATTACTGCATAATTTGTTCAGCAATGCGAAGAAGGGGAAGCCTTTCAAACCACAACACACCCATACTGGGGGGAAATATATTATTTCTTTCCGTTAAGTACACGATACAGGGAAGGAAAAGAACTTTTACGTGGTTAAAATCACGTTTAATCTTTTCTTAGTTGCTTATTTGTTTGAATCATTCTAAAAATAGAAAATCACAATCACTAGAAATTGTCATCAGCAGTTAGCAGAATATTCGGAGTGACTGCCATATAGTATGCAGAGATTAAGGGTTTGCCGTGTAGTTGTTCTTCAACGTGGCCAAAACACAAATAAACCGTGATAGAAAAACACAGGTCTTCTCTTAAGTTTAATGCTTTGAAAGGCCAAATGTCCAATCATATGGTGAAAAATATAGGTTTTTCATCAGTGTGGTAATGACATTTTATTTACGAGTTATCTTAGCCGCCCTGTGGGAGCCATGTACCCAGGATAAAGACGTAGTGGATTACACAAAGATTGAGGCTTGACGGTCCCCACGAGCACGAGGTCCACTCTGTCCCTTCACTGTTTTCCCACTCAGAATCCAAATCTAATTTGCACTCAATTGAATAATGTACAATCCCGAAAGTGCTCGTCTGCAATAGGTGTCTTAATTTAATATCAATGCTATCTGCTTATAATTGGATTGCTTCAAAGATAGACGGGGTAATTCTTGAGCCTCTGAATCAAATGGAATTTCTTTCAGTTTTAAAAAGTTGTAACAAGGCCTATTCACTACAAGGCAGAAAAATGAAAGAAATGAACATAAAAGGAAGAGAACAATATCCGGGAGAGGTGTTGGACAATTTAAATCATAACTGAGTAAATTCAGCGGTGTTGTTGCTAAGACAAACTTGTAACTATATCTAGAATTTACGCTTCGGTGTTTCTTCCAGTTTCTTCTTGTGGTAATTAGACCTAATCCTCTGAAGTAAACCAGCACCATCCTGCATGCCAATGGCTAAAATTCCTCCCCTGAATGATTATGATGTATGACGCTTATGGACATTCCTATAATCTGCAGGTCCGTGCAGAAGTGTGATCAAAATGATGACTACCCGCATTGATTGGGCGAGATTGTTTTGGATGCACCCTAGAAATCTTGGAATCAATTTCTACCTACAAAAAATGCATTTATTTTTGCATACAGATATGTAACGAGACCAATACAGTATTTGACTGGTTACTTAATAATCTCAAGGGCCAAGTCGGACAGTCCTATATTTATCTCAGTTACGAAATGGTCTTTTTGCCTTAGCTTTCTTGGCAAATGTTGTCACATTGCCTCCTCGGATTTCCGCGTGGGCTGCATTTGATATGGTAACAAGTAGTGTTTTTTTTCCTTTGAGCATACACTGTCACTTCAGTCAACCTCATTGCGGGCTTAATTAGCCGCCAGCTTAATTCTTCAACGTAAAAGTAATTCATTCCGTCAGAGAAGGTACGCACCACACCTTTATTAAACCGAGATCTAAGACATTGGTTGATAGTGCTACTTTTACGACCACTAAGAATTGTAGCCAGAGAGGTGACTAAAATAAGACTTCAAAGTGGATATTATGTCTGTCATGCAAGGCCTTTTGGATTAATGATACGCTATAGAAAATTCTTTGTCAATTTGTGTTGAGTGGGTGGAACGAGAAAAATCTTTCTTTTTTTTTAAACGACATCACGAGAATTGATCGCAGATTCGTTATTTTATCAGCACGAAACAACACCAAGGCCAAAATCACGGGCATGTGTGTTCGAAACTTTTTTCGTAAACACTTTTAAAAGCTATTTGCTTGCAGTTCATCTTGCATGTTGTAAATATTTCGTGGGCGTCTCGAAGTACTAATTAAAATAAAACTGTACAGATATTGTTCGAAACTACGACAAAACTCATTGTAGGAGAATCAGCTGTAATGTATATAAATGTGGTTCTAAGTATTGATGACAGCAATTTCCCGTAATCTTCTGAGTGTGCCTTTTCTATAATGTAAATAATCCTGTTAAGTAATTGAATTAGTATTTTGCTGGAGAAAATGAAGGAAACCTGACAAGGAATTTTTTGTATACGCCCCTATTTTGGATGGAAATAAAGATGCACTGCTTCGTTTCTAACTAAATTAAAGCTGTTTCAATGACAGTGTTCTTTTTACAGTAAAGAAATAGATCTTTTCAATGCATTGTAAAGGATAACAAGAGACAGGGAATTGATCTATAGCAACTCTTTCGAATTTAGATCTGGCTCAGTGATATCAGCTGATTTCAGTCTGGACGGCTACATGGTGAACTGGATTAATCCGTAATTTTGAAAAGTTCACCGTCTCTGGTCAAAACGTTTTTGAACTAAGTAATACTTCAAATAAATAGAACAATGAAAGAACTAATATTTCACACTTAGCCCTTACTACAAAATATTAAGTTGAAGTTGCAAAGGATTATCAATAACCAAAGCAAAAGGTCGCCCTTTTAACAGTCACAGCGACCTACTTGAAATCATTCCCTCATGAATATTTGTCACCTTAGTTTGATGTAATGTTTGTTCAGGAGTAATCCCCTCGCGTGTCTCTTAACACCGTGGGGTTTTGACAGGGCAGGCAGAAGCCTGGATTGTCTGGCCATTGTGTAAGACGGCTTACTGTAACCATTCATTCCGGAGGCAAGTTCCAGATCTTGACATTCGCCAGTAAAGTACATTGAAGTCCTGTATGGATTGAACAGCTTAAATACATCTGGTGATTACGTAGCTTTTGTACATTGAACTGCTGTACTTAACCCCTTTGTGACTTTAAGCCTCAAATTGAGATTCAAGAATGAGAATTCTAATTCATGTTTAGCAAAAATACTTGTCTTACTGTAAATTTTCCTTGAATTAGGAAATAGACTAACACCCCGTTGTTCTATTATCAAACTGAATGTATTATGTAAATTTTGCCATCAATTTTCATATTTCACTATTTGCGTTGATGTGGGCTCTTGCAGTTGGTCATAGGAACAAAATAGAAATAGTTCTTACTTTCGTGCCATTTGAGTGGCTTCACAAGGTATCAGTCCCATTACACAAATATTAAGTCAAATTGTTAAAACATCATTACACGACAATTGTATCTTTCAACAGAACCCATACTTTATCAAGTATTATTGTAAAGATGACATTTTTACTGCAGGCAGATTAATTATATTTTGTTCCTTTTATTGTAATAAAGAATACGAGAAAATATCCAATACTCTTAGGTCCTGAGAAAGCTAATTATTGGAGACACAATTTTGGTGTTGCTTTCAGTTCTGCTAATCTGCTTATTGTGTAGGATAATCCCTCTTCCTCATCAAGATGAGTTTCGATCATCCAAAGAGCCGCTAAAGAATGAAACATTGACTAAGTCCAGCCCATGAACCATCCCAATCTAACTTACCAGATGATCTGGGTTGAACCCAGGCTTTCTGTGTTAGACAATGCAAAGAGCTTTGATATACAGCTTCATACAGCCACTTCAAGCCATGTATTCGCTATTAAAAACTGAAATCTATTTGATACGTGAAGAGATAAGTAAACATTCCGTATTCCGTTACAACTTCGTTGTTATAAATTCGGTCCACCTCTGGCAGTGACACAGAGCACCTCGGATTTAAATGTTTTCATGCAACAAATACCCTTGTTCTTTGATATATTCGAACAATTCAGACTCCGTTTGGAAAGGTTTGTGGCATTAATGTCTAAGGTTTAAGATTTAAACACAGATCTGAAAGGTTTCGTGTTGCAAAAAGTATGGTAACTTCCTTTGATTTGATTCCCATTTCTGTACTTAAATGAAAAGAGCTTTTCTTAGTGACTTATTCAAGCCTTAGCAACAGCAAGGGCAGAAAGAAGCCCAGGGGGCCTGCATATTATAATCCCTTCTGCCCACAGCGAAAAAGGCAAGGTCTTTCAGAAGGGTGCAGTAACATGCAGCGGATCTAGGGCAATTTGTCTTCAAACCGTATCTGAAGTTGCTTCTTTTTATGGCTGGTTTTAGAGTTACACTTTGAGCTGTAGGTTTTGGGATGACCCCAAATTGAGTTTTATGCCACACAAGATGGCTACATTAAGATGCCACATGAAGATGGAGTAAAATAGTTTGGTAGACCTCCTGTTTGGACAAGTTATTCATAGTAAACATTGGGTTGAAACTAAACTATCAACTCTGTGTCTCAGATTCATTACAGACGCATGCGTGTTTCTTAATTTTGCTGTGTACATGTACCTGTCCAAAACCAAAAGATGATGACCTGCAATTTCCAGCAAGCAACAAAGCTTCTTTCCATTGACACATTGGCTATTGTCAGCAATACGCTTGTCTCAGCAACGGCATGGTGAAGAACCACTCTGAATACATATCATGACCAAACTTTTCATTGATTAGGTAAATAAGTATCAATGGATATCTGATTGTCCGCTAATGCTGGGGGCAAATATGAAGGTTCGACTTGGTGCTTTGTTAAGGTAATAGATCGTGTACTTACATTACATGTCATGGCAATGCAGATATCAGGGTCATGATCGTCGTTTTTTCTGACCTTTGGTTAAGTGTTGAGGACAAGGTCTGCAGTCGTTCTGGATATCTACATATATGTCCAATTTTATTATGTCGTGCCATTTTTTAAGAGTTTGTTTGCAAAGTTGAAATGCGTGGTGGTTTTCAGGAAAAATATTCTGAGAAAATACAAGATTCCTTGATTGCTTCAATAACTAGGTCAAATCATTGGAAACTTTCCACACGGCAGTATTAAGCATCGAACTGGTGATTTCGGATGAGTTTCTTGCGTGTCATTTGCAGCTCTCGGCTCTCAGCTCTTCTTATTTTACTTATTTCTTGTGATCTCATAAGGAAAAGACTGGCAAAAATAATTACTCCTTTCTTCATATCAAAGAGCAGTCATCATTCTTCTGATTGAGCTGAAAATACAGAAGCTATTGGCGTGAAATAAATCACTTGTCAGTGAGGGTGGAATCGTTATGAGTGGTAAAGCCTTCGTATTCTTCTTCTGCTTCAGGCTTTGTTCTCTTTTTTATTTATGAGAATCAGAATGTCTACGTAATAAATCATACTTTGGGCTTATATTAAACTACCTTTTGAACCGGGTGTTACAGGGTATGTTGAATAATTCAGGACATTTACAGCACAAAGTGTCAATTCTGGTCTTTTGAAAAGGATCAGACGGAATTTGCCCAATAAAGGGACAAACCCAAGGACTTCGCAAAACAGGACGAATCAATTACATTGCATATTCGTCACATCTCACGCCCACATTCCAATTCATAATTGTATTTATTATGAATAAAAAGCATTTTCCTTATGTCTGCTGAACTAGACCTTAAAATTTTGAAACTACCGCGCCTATTAATTCGCTGTAAATTATATTCAGAAAGCAATGCCAGTCACCACAGGTGAACAACAATTCAATTTGTGAAGAAGCAAGAATCTGTATGAGGCCCTCACTATATTTATGTATGTGTATGTGAGGGAAAAGCCAGCTTGATTTGCCGCTTCTATTAAATCATAACATCTCGGATCAAGCTTCTCGAGTCAATTTAAACAGTTCCATTCGTGGGCATTCGTCTTGTTTTCCGTTTCAAAGTTGACAAATGACTTATTTCCTGTCGATTTTCTTGTCTGTGAGTTGCAGCGGCAGTAGCTGTACTTCCTGCTGGTTTCCTTCTGATTAGACTTATAAACTGCAGTTCAATCTAAGAAGAACTTGAGAGAAAATTGATGTCTTTGTACTGGTTGTGAATACCAATGGAGACTTGAGACTCTTTAAGCTTTACAAATTGTCTGACATTGAGATATTTGCAAAAAATTTAGTTCCCTCCCTTCAATCATGCAATACTTGAACGATATGAAAGATTACAAGAAGAAGAGGAAAACTTTTCTGAAGTACAAGTGTTTCTTAAGCCGCACAATTTTTTATTTTGAAAAGCAGAAAGGCATGTTTTTCAGAATTTATCTGGTAAAGTAGTGCTGGCATTTCGTACGGTGATATTAAATATAGCGAATATTATTGTATTCCATTGATATCTCCTCAAATGTTTCATGGCTTGATTGACATTACCCAATAATAACATAAGGTAAGTTTCCATTGTAAATAGATTGCCCCGTACATCTGTATTATTTGCGAGTTTATTCCGTACTATATACGGAAACATCATTCGTCTCATATTCGCCCATAAGTATATTTCTTGGTCCACAATGCCGCGATGAAACGATGCAACCATTATTTGTTAGTAGTCATTGCGGATGTTGTCATTGCTGCAATTGGCTGTGTCTACGTATACCCTTCTGAAGTTTTGTGCACAATTACATACATATCTGGTGCAGGTGCCCACTAATTTTGATAGCATTTCATAAAATATATTTTGCAGAACAATAATTGTAGTAGTTCGTTAATCAGAGATAATTCTTGTTGGTTAGAAATTTTGGAATTGGTTTCCATACAGACTGAGCATTTTACCAAATCTATTGCTCCAACAGTCCAAAATCAAAAGAACCTTATCTTAGCTTGAAAACCCAAACATTCCACACGTTCAATATTCAATTTTAGATTGACAGATTAAATATTGATCTCACTTTCTGTGCAGTTAGAAATATTTTCTAAATCAGGATCTAGATCTAGATAATGGATTGCAGAACTCTATCATCGGTTATGTGTGATAGTTCAACATTTTCAGTATTTTGAAAATGTTGCGACATAATAGTGTCGCAATTTGGAGTGAAAAAGTTCCCCGCAGTACCAAAGCCAACTTGGTAATCTAACTGTAAACTGAAACCCAGCTACTTACAAACCTATTGTTCTTCATTTTATATCATGATAAGTCATGTTCATGCAATACAACCTACTTTTAAACAAAAAATATTTAATTAGATAGACAGGAAATTATGTGCCATATTTTGGAAAGCAAGTGAACAGGCCAATCATCATGATTCATGACAAAATTGGAGTTCCCTGTGTCTGGTCACACTAGCTTTACCAGTCTCAGGAAAAAAATTCTTAACAAATGCTTTGATGTCGTAAGCAACCTGCCATACAGCATCAAGTATCAGGATAGCCATGTTATTTTGACACTCAGTGTAAGAAATTAAGCTGAAAATTGAGATAATATATTCAAACTTTTCTACTGATATTACGAATATGCCATGCCTCAATCATAACACATTTCACTCACATTTTCCAATCAAGACTAGAAACTTACTATTTGCTCTTCCTTACTCAGCCCAATTCCTTCAGTGCGTTTAGTTCTTCATTAGGTAATCTCACTGTATGCTAATCCAATGGCACTGGATGGCCCTCTAAATCCATAATAATGAGTTGATGATTTATTAATGAATACGGAGCACTGACCCAGGGTCTCATGAATTATTCAACATATTTAGTTGACAACAAATTCTCATTTCTTTGAGTAGTAAGGAGCAAAACACGACTGGACAGGTATTTACCATGCATTAATATGGCTGTTTATTTTATTTCATGGGTAGTTGGACAGGAAATTAGCAACCTACAGTACAGACTAATATTTATTTTTGATTCATCAGTGCAGTTGTTTTGCTAGCATCCCTCATCATCGAGGACTATGTTATGCGTTTAAAAATGGGCAATGAAGAAATAAATATATGTAGATGAATATTGAAAAATTCATTTTCCCGCAGAAACCTGAAAATAGAGATAGATGGTATGTTCCACGTAGTGCGTGAAAGGAGTCTTGCAAATTGTATAAACCATTCATTTATGCTGAAAATGTAAGGCAAGAATCATCTACTATCATGCTCTATTCTTCCAGTCATTTTCATTTGTTTTCACCTCTTATGCAGAAGGCAATTCCACTTGCAGCTGCAAGCGATGATCCTCCTGTGTGATATTGTGTATTTACATTCTGCAAGGGAGACAAAATAGTTCCCTTGTTCATAGCAAAATCCTGCACTTGAGCTTCATAAAAATTCACAGGCAGATATAACTTATAACCGTTTAAGACTGAAGTAGTTTTTCTGGATTCCCGTATCAGCTATAGAAGTGCCACTGGTCATGTCTGCGAATAAAATTATACACACTGGTCAAGCACAATAGAAGCGGAATATTAGAAGCTATTATGTGCGAGAACAAATTGCCTCAGCACCGAAACATCAAGAAACTCTAGTGGTTACATGTAAGAAAATCAGCAAATAAGATCTCCCTTTTTGTGTAAGATGTAGATGGTGTCACATAGGGAAGTCTTTTAATATCAGTGAAAAACACCTATTGATTGCTGCAGAGGTTATCAAGATTTAAAAAGAATATGATACAAAGTAGCCAGATAATATAGACTGTAGTATTTCATTTTCCTTGACCCTTTTCGTTGTCACTCCGATTGCTTACAGAAAATGATGGTAGCATTTAAAGAGTTACCTTTCCAGAACCTACTGTAAATAAGTCGGTATAAGCACCAAGGGACTTTTTATGGTGTTACTTTTCATTTATCTCTTGTTAGTGGAATTGTTTTCATTGAATATGAAAGTAGCATCGAGTCATACAGATAAAGACTTAATGAGAGAAAGGACGGATGATGAGAATATTGAAACTTGGATTCGAGCTGCCTGTGTGATAATTCGGGTGTCTAGTCCGAAATGTTTCCTTTTGCATCAATGTTTAAGTGCCATATTTAAAAGTAATTTGTACCGACTTGGTAAATCCAAGACGGTTGATAGTGAGTCAATCCATCATCTCCTTTAAAGTCAATTCGAAATTAGCATTTCTATTGACCAATCTTACAAAACATTCCAGAGTGGTCCCAGATGTGTTTATAAGACATTGCTTCATTGCAAGAGTATCCAAGAAAGCACAGAAAGCAGCACAGTTTATAAATGTGAAGCTGTTGATAATCATTTACTTTGTGAGCTTACGGAAATATGAACAGGTAATAAATCCCAGATACAAAAGTAAATAATCAAGTGCTCCAGACAGTTGAAATGTGACTCCATCAATTTGCAATGAAAAAATCCTACAGATATTGTGGAGTTTAGAATTTAGAATTCCGAAGAAACGCAGACATTATATATCACAAGTCACAACAGAGATCAATCAAAATAAATGAACTGGATTTTTTATTCCAGACATGTTCATAAAGTTCTTGTATCATTTGATCGATACCCACGTCCCACGCATAACATATAGTCATGTCTGTTTGCTTATTTATGTTTAATAGTTGTTCTTTAATTTTCATAAAGCACATTTCGTCTGACAGTAACATCGATAATTTCCCAAGTAACAGGCATCTAGCTGTTACTAGTAACACACAAAGGTATTTAATATGTTTAATGTCAAACAGCATTGATGTGAAACAGTAATTACACTGGAGTAGAAAAGGTTTTGTAAGTAAATTTGTCCGTCAGTCTTAGATTATTTCACATGTGGATAAACCTGAATATATTGTAGTAGTTGCATTCACTTGGCATATTTTCAAATCTAATTCCACTATAATTTCTTTCAAATTTCTCAAGTTGGCGTCTTTATCTGACTGTCAATCTTTATGTCGTGATATGTTTTCAGAAAATCAAACAACACAGATTCAAACGAAAAACCATTTCCAGATATTTAGCATCAATTAATGCAAAGTCACAGTTGCATGAAGTCATGAAATATTTAAGGCAAAGTGACACTCTTTGTAAAATGCTGCTTTAGATCCGGTATATCATGCAACTCTGATGGAATGACGTTCAAGGTAGAAAAGGAAAGGAAATCACAAATAAATCCCATGGGTTCATTTTATGTATCACAAAGAACTATATAATTCATTGAGTAGTTTGAGTATTTTCATTCCAAAACTTCGACTCTGATTGAAAGGGAGAAAGACTATTCGTGACACATACATGAAATGTCTATTTGCTCGGTGAGTGACTAGTTGCATTTTTGAAAAAGTGAAATCCAAAGGGATTTGAAAGGCTTCAGAGTGTGATATGTATTTATGGTGACAATTACCCCAGAATGGTTATACCTGCGAGATATTTGTTCTTGTCAACTTTGTTCTATTTCCTCATATGAAATGTGTTACTGAATAAATGACATGACATATGTTTTAAACACAGAACTTTTCTTTCATGAAGTTTTCCATGTATCCATAAACTATATTTTTCGTGAAAAATGTGATTTGCATGATGATGTACCAACTTGATTTCTAACTGTTGCTCACAAATGGCTTGCACGTTGGTCTTCCATTTTTAATGAAAATGAAACTTCCATCTGCATCAGCAAGGTCCATTTATAATCACTGGTTCTGAGAGGGGAAATGCCAATAGACAAATTTATTGAATTCACGCCTGTAGTCTAGACAACAATTCCTCTGATTAATTGAATTCTTTTCCAATGAATTTTCGCTGGCCAACTGATACGATACGAGAACAAATTATATAATACGAACTTTGAAGCTGATAATCAGTTTGTCGAGAAAAATTGTCAGAATTGTTGCTTGAACCAAAATGGAAATAATCAACATGGTTCAGCTAATTATTGTTCAATTGTTCTTGATACCTGCACAATTGAATATTAATCTGTCGTTAAATAATACTGTGTAGTATTATATTTTCTCTACACATCTACATGTAAAGCTGCCCTGTCTTTATCACTATTTATTTTGTTTCAGTTTTGTGTACAAATCATAGTTTAAATTGCAAATAGAATGCAAAAACCAATTCACTGAAGCGCATGTATTTATTCATGGACTATTCTCCCTGCTTTTGTCAACTTTTGTTTTTGACTTTCTCAAGGGGAGAATTAATGGAAGTTTCAGGATGGAGTGCATTGTTTAGTCTGCCTTCAATTGTGTTTATGCATGAAATTTGAAGTGTGTGAAAGCATTTGTAAAGCTGATTGACAAACATTGTTTGTCTTCCTATTCCATCTATAGCAGGAAAAGAAAATTGACTATTGGCCATGTCAGTGGCTTCTGTATGACTAAAACTGCTAGCTGTGGAATTTAACCAAAAGGTACAAGTTAAGTCATGTAAATGTATCTACTGATGTCACTGTTTGAAATCGTGTCACCCAGTTCATGTACCATTGGCGGATCCAATGGAGGCACCAGGGACGTGTGCATCCCACCCCGCACACCCCCAGATCCAAATTTTTCCATTTTCATGCAGTTTTGGGAGGACATTGACCAAGTATTAGGTTGGTACCCCCACCTTTGCGGTTGGGCCTCCTCCTTTGGGAAATCCTGGATCCGCCACTGTGTACTTTCTAGATGCTTATGGTACCGTTTCACATCTTAATCAGTAAAGGGAGTCCAAAGGTCTGAAAAGGAAGCTGATTAAATCGTCCAAGAAGTAACCATTCTCCCAATAATGTCAGCCATATCCCGCAATCTTCACAGATGATCTACCATAATGGTGGAGGCTGTGTATTTCCTGACAAAATAGCTTTGATATATGACTCCCATCAAACCCCTGAGGATCAAGCTGACTTGTATGGGAATGGTCATGTCACTAGTGGCATTGTGGACTTTGGAGAGGAGGACTTTAAGACTCAATGGGTTGACAGAGTGAATAGTCATGAATATCAATTGTGTACATTTGTGGACGAGAGTTTTAATAAGAAACCATTTGTACGAATAAGTGTAGCATGACGAGTAAATTGTCTTTAAAAGTTTTATCTCTCAAAATTTCGAGATTTATATAAATGATTTATATGTTGTAAGGTGCGCGTTCTGCGTACCTCTCTGCGAGAGTAAGAAAGTAACTCTTAGGTTGGTGCAAGTGTGTTTATTCTACTCTGGCCTTACTAGCGGTGCACTCTATATATACGGGTATATGCCGGGCTGCTATAGGCCAGTCTGGTCTGGATCTAGGGTGTGGGTGGAGCCCTCCCTGTGCATGCTTAGGCACGTGTCGTACCCTGCAATGTAATGATACGTACACGGGAATTATAACGGCTGTCATGCACAGGAACTTACGCCAAAAAACTATGCAGAACCGGCAAATTTAAAAGCACAGAAAACTTTGTGAAAAATTCGTTCCATCCATTACATTCATACTGATAGGAGACAACGCTGCTGCTTCTAAGTTTGGTAGTTAGATCACCGGGGCAACAATCCTTCATGTTTGGATGATTTCCATAATGGTTTAAGCTTCTTCTGTATTGCAGAAAGCTGCTATTAATCTTGCTGAATTTAACAACATTTCACTTAAGGCCCTTCTTTCTTCATGAAGAGGTTGGCTGATGAAGACGAAGCTGTCTCTTGTAACGTAGTCTGCTGCGTATCTGTATAAAACAGCTGCAATACTCTTTTACGCTTAACTCATTATTTTAAAACACAGACGAAAACGGCATCTGGAAAAATACATATAAAATACAGCAAAATCTGTAGATTTTAAACTTTTTTAATATGTTATGTTCTACATGCACTAACATACTGAAGTTCGGTCAAAGTCTTAGGAATTAGCCCCCACATTTGTACGTGTAAATAATTGTCGGAATGATTGTTCACTATTGATTCACGAGAATAAAATGTATCATTTTATGAGACTGCTACCTTGTGCGACACCCAACATAGTATACGCAGGTAAACACAAAGGTCTTATGGCTCGTCCACATTGCAGGGAACCGGGACCAGTAGCGGAAACAATGGGTTACTATATATTACGCAGAACTGTTCACACTGCACTGGGACTGGGAATGGGACTGAAAAATTTGTCAATGGGTTTTGGACCGATTTTTCCATACCCGAAATGGTTCCTGCTGGGACATGTAAACAGATGTGCATAATATTTTTCTGGTCCTGGTCCCGCTGCAATATGAACAGTGCATCCCGTTCCCATTCCTGGTCCCGGCGCCCTTCCGTGCAGTGTGAACAAGCCATTAGAGTTTCTGAGGTATTTGTCTCTTCTTCAGTAGCAACTTTAGGGTTACTCAAGAAATTCCAAGAATTCTTTCAGACATTTTCTATTTGTCTTTCCACTTCATATTGTTTTCCACGCCATATATCTTCGATAATCAGCTTCCACTCAGGAATTTGACAGCTTGAATACAGATTAAGGCAAATACTCGGCGAAACAGTATTCATTGCCGCAGGGAGCAAAGGCGAAAGTTTCATCAAGTCGTAGAATGAAACCTTTGTGGAAAATTACTGCTCGTGAAATTATACCATAATACATTTGGAAATGGTTGAGTATTTATTTCACTTAAGGCATGAAATAGTTTAATGTCTTAGTCATGAAAGATCCAGATTATTGCCCAGAATTGTGGACTATCACGCAGAAACCATGTGAACTCAAAATAGAAAAGATCTTCAGATGTACACATTAGTCAGTACTAATGGTGGCGAACGAGTAATTTAGACCACAAAGTAAATTTATGGACAAAAATATGAATGTAGCTTGGTTCATTTGTATCGACTTTGACTCAAGTCTCATTGATCAAAATATATACTATTGACAAATAACCAAATATCAATATTATCAATTTATAACGCTGTCTAAATGCACGTCCTTGTTGCTTACCTGAGGAGGAAATACATTTGAATGGCAAATCAAGCGGTCAATGATAGACATTGCACGCGTAAATTACTAATGATCTGGAATCATTTTGGTGGTGCAATTGTGGGAGGTGAACAATGTTCTTAATCACTAGCCGGTTTAGAAAGTGTTTCGATTAGAGTGTTAGATATTGAATAAATATGCGTGCAATTGATTGTGAAACGATTTCGGGAACATGGTGAGAGTCAGTTAGATTCAGAGATATAGATCTATTATGTTTTTCTTAAAGTAGAAACCCAATAATGAAATCTTATCATAGCTTATCGTATAAGGGTTAGCAAAAGAAGGTGCCATCCCACGCACAGGCCATTGTAAAATTCCTGTATATTTCATACTTTGCAGTCTGTGCTGATTTATCACACCCGATTTAAGTCTACGAGAATTTTGCGTGTCTCAAGGTAAATTGAGCCTCCCAATACAATTACAATTGGCGGCAATGTAACCGTTTTAGATTTGACGATTCCTTGCTGTGCCACCAGAGAGTATGCTGAATAATATGGTCTGTTCTATTAAGGAAAACATTTTACACCGAGATGACGTTGAGAAATGATGTCATCGCCCTATAGTGGTCTGTATGCTCAGTTCAATTCCTAGGTTTCATGGTCATGAGTGCGTTTTAGGGTTCGAAAAGAATATTCAGAGACATGAAAGAGAATTAACCATGACCTTAAGGCGTAACTGTTATTTTGTATCCATAGTGATAATTTCAAGTTTACAACAAGTTTCAAATTCTAATTAAACAGCATATTTTCTTAATGTATCAATTAAATAAAGGAGCTCTGGATTAATGAGATAGAAAGCACCTACATTTTAAGAAAAAAATTACGTGTGACAAAATCGGTAATTGTCATTCTACAAGATATCACTCCGTTACATAAAGTTATAACTTTGTACCACGGTAAGTTTTTAAGTTGGTTGTTCTCGTGAACGAAGAGTGACAAAATTTTTTATAGTTTGTCTTAAAATCTAAAACTGTTAACTTGAGGTTGACAGAAATAATCAAAGCTTCTTTATATCAAAGAACAGCAATCAGACCACTGATTGAACCACTGGTTTTGTAATGCTTTTTATTTACTCCATGTAGTCATTCAAGTCCATTATTAATAATATATCTGATTGCAGGAATATTGGCAAGTGTAATGAATAGCATTTTGCTTTGAGACTGCTGTCAAATATTACCAGTATTTGTTTGGGGTTTTTTTTGTATAAATTATGCTGGACGACAAACGACTCGGATACTGGCCTAAATTGACTTTCTGTACAGAGTTTCTGACTTAGAAATTGCTACTGGTATTGAATCCAACTTCGAAAACGGCTCAACATTTCTTGATAATTTTTTTTTGCTGGACAATTCTGAAATGATGAGTTCCCTACGGAGTCCTTTCGCGTATTGACTATTGATGAATGCTATTATTGTTGTTTTCCAAGATACATTTGTCACCCGTTGGAATTGAGTAACACAGAACGGGACGAGAGACAATCATATAACTCAGCTTGCTGTAACCACAGTCCTTTTGATTATGAACTGTGGCAAAAATCCTATGAATACCTATGTAGCATGTATAATTCATGACAATGCTGCCTTTGTCCAGCTTCATGTTTTAGTCATAAGTAGAGACATGGGTCAGAAGGTCTCCTTATTGTGGTTATTTGCTTAATAGAAGGACTATTCATTTTTATGGTTTGAGCCAAGAGCATTAAACGGACCTCAGAATCAAGTTGGCAAGAAAATCGGCTTATCCGTTTCTAGGAATGAAATATGAACAATGAACTAAAGGTTCACCAGAGAACTTATGAATATTGCTTTGCGCAATTATTTCACCAAATCCAACCAATTTCTGTCTCCAAAAGGCTGTGCAGTTTCTGTCAAATGAAAATAAACTAAAGTCTGCTTAATTTCTCCTCAAACACACAGAACTCTTTGATTTGTTGTCCCATTGTGTTGTTCTTACAGCTTCATTACATTACAGGTACATGTAATTGTAATTTGTATTGGTTTGAACTCTTATACTGTTGTGGTTTGAGAGGGTTTAAAGATGTACTTCAGCAACATCGGTTTTGGTTAATGTCTTATGGGTACTTTTTCATGGACTAATGTCCACTGCCAGATCAGAAAAAGTAGCTTTTAATCTTGTTAGCTTTGCTGTATCGTCGGTGACTAAATGTAGTGAAAGACAGTAAAAGGTACTGTTACGTGGCCTTACAAGAATTCCCCACTTTCCAACTGGCTGGATGTCCATTGGCAAGCGAGTCAGTTTAAGTCCCTTTGGAGTCTATCCTTAAGAGTGTCTGGGGAAACTGCTCGACATTAGCTGAAATGTTTTTCACATCTCAATGTTTAATATTTGAAAATGTTTTCAGTTTTACATTTGGCGTAAGACCAGATGTTATCATACCAATCGGAATCCATATTCACAGCTCTCAACTGTATTCAAAACTGACAGCAAAACATTGCAATATTTCTTATTGCCACTTTATGGCAAAAGTATAATTACTCCCAGTTAAAGGGCAGAGACTTACACCACGGTACATGTACGATGAGCAACTGCAGTAAAAAGGAGCTTAAGTTACCAGACAAAGGGATATTTTATGGCTGTAGCTTTGGGAATTACAAGATTCAGACAAATCAATAGATTATCCAGTTTTTATTGAGCAAGCAAGTGGAGCGTGATAATCTCTGTGTTTGAGGAAAATCAGTCTTGAGTCCGTATCAGACAGAGTAGTGATTCTCGCAAACGAAGAGAAGAAGTTGGTACCTCAACAAAGGTTATTTCTTTTTACGGTAGTCATGTTGTCAGGATAAATTATGAATTCATAAAGGAAGTGGACTGCGTTGTGAATAAGAAAATCTGAGCACACCATCAATTAATATCAAAACTAAACAATTTATTCTTCATGACATCTTCCCTTGAAATATTCTGCATGTAACACTTTTAGAAGATTTGCCGAAACCATCCTTGCTATTTTATTACAGGTTGGGCACGGTTAAATCGAAGTCTTTCGTCGGCAAGGTTTTACTTCGAATTAAGTGGAAATTCGAACTA
>JBCAUG010229934.1:0-18801 GCA_038406175.1 Haplosyllis leylae | reverse complement strand
TAAACCTGAACTACATCTTGCTTATGTGAAGACAGACGTAAGACATACCTCAGAGAGATCTGCGGTACAGAGAGTCTGTAGGTTCGTTCATTGCGTTACATAGTCTCAGCCGTACCTGAGACCAACCGTGAGCTCACCGTGACACGTTATACGCATTCACGCAGGAGGACTTTCTTGTTGAAACTTATTACGTACTGATTGATCTTATTTTCTGTGATTACGGTTATCTAAAGGTCTTTCTCAGTTCCATATACCCAAAATGAGTGAAACAAAAAGTAGAAGTGATATTACCATGACTATAATTTTGAATTATGTAATGAGCACCCGTAACGACAAGCATGAGGTTTTCACTAGTACAAAGGAATATTAAAATGAAAAGGTGGGAAGTATTGTAAGTTGGTAAGTTTGTCGTTTTGATTTCACAGTAAAAAGAGAAAGAATTGTTGCTTATTTCCACCACAGGTTTCCAAAGTGAACACGTATTTTTAATGATTCAGTAACTTAAACATTAATTTAACCTGTATAAATAGAAAACTATGTCCGAAATAAAGGATGGAATTTACCAATGTCAGCTTTAATAGAACTTAATAAGCAGATTCTAAAAAATGAGTAATTTGTAGCACCCTTTGTGACATTAGAACTTCCGGGAGTGAGATTACAACAGAACACAGCCCATGTTACACAATGTTTCCTCTGGGATTTACTGCGATGAAATGTGACCCGGGTCAGATGTGATTGTGATTTTTGTTACTGTAACATGACAGTAAATGACAGTAAGGAGTGGCCTGATGACAGCCTTTACGTTCGTTTAAGAGCTTCGTGCTGTAAGAATACACTGAATGGGGAAACATTAAGTTTGACCGGAGAAACCATACTATCTAAAAATACCAAATGTATAACCAAATAAATATGTAACAAAGTTTGTTTTGGCAAAGAAAGGCTTGAATGCAGCATTTAAGCAACATTGTCAGCTAAACCCATTTTTCTTCAAAAGGAGGATATTCAAATCGCCTACTTTGGCCCAGACACCCCAACCATTCAACATTCATGTTTGCTAATGCACAGATGCCTAGAACTAAAGTTTCTTCTCAGTAAAAAACAAAGTTTTGAAAGCTTTATGAGTCACCTGAATTAATTTGTCCCTCCTCGGAAGGGTAAATGGTTTGCTCTGTTGATCTTCTGAGAGGAAAATTTCCTCATATGTTATGCTTTTTGGCAAATTGTTTTATCTACTTTTTACAGAACCAGTCGATAAATCCAGAAATGCATAGGGACAGCTGTCTGTATAAATTTTACGAGGCGGCTTTATCTGATTTAATAATGTACAAACGATTGCACATTTATTGCTTATTCAAAGACCATTTCTTTTTTTCACATGTTTTTGTATTTTCGTAGATCTATTTATTTTTACAGAACACAGAAAATGTTGAAAAATCGAACCGAATTGTATTATTATTACGCGACAAGACAATTTAAAATCTAAAGATGCAAACCCTGAAGGAGCTTCAGAAAATTCGGACTAAAACGAAAATATCACTAATTTCTGACCTATTGAAGCCAATGGGTGGAATTTTTCTTGGATTTTTCCCTTGAAAAATCCTCAAATATCTCAGACATCTGAGCATCCAGTTTGAAAATCATTACATAGTTTGAAAGGATTGTGTAGCAGATAATATTTAAATGCAAATATGTAGGGGATCAAAGAAAATTAACATTTTGCATGACCACCCCTTTTTTGTAAATCATTAATTTCTGACAACTGTGCACAAACTGGTTTTATCAATCACTAATTTCTGACTCTCTCAATGTTACTATTGCAAATTCCATTGAAGTCATTTATTTCGGACACCCTGTCAGAAATTAGTGAAGAAAGTTCAAGTTGTCAGAATTACTGATTGGACATTATTCAGAAATTTTTGAGCATGTGCTTGTTTTTGTCATTTCTAACCTACTTCTAAATTGAAAACTTGAAAAAAGGCCACATCACTCAGATAGCAACATAAATATGCAAAAATTACTTATGTAAGGTCAGCAGTGGAGGTTGCACCTTTCAAAATATGAAATCCCCATAGACTTCCATTGTAAAGGTTTTGTCAGAAATTAATGATATTTCCGTTTTAGTCCGAATTTTCTGAAGTTCCTTCAGGGTGATGCAAGCCACTCTTTTGAAATAACTTCCGTTAGGAATTGCCTTTGGCCTTATGGTGCTGTGTACGCTGTACATCAGTGGCCAAAATTACTGATTGCCAAAGTCAGAAGAAAGGTTTGTCTTAAAATCCTGTTGGAATATTTCGTGGATTCACTTCGTTCAAACATTACGATTTTACCGCACATACCATTCATATGAAAACTGAGACATGATGGTGATGAATCACCTGCACATGGCCTGACATCTTCAACCGCTTTCAAGACGTAAGGTGCCAAAAGTAAATGCACTGGAACTGATTTCAGAGGACTCGGAGTTCGACCGGTGATTTGCTTGAAGCAGGAAGTGAGAGGCAAAATCAACATAAATGAATTATTCTGAAGCACTAGTGGATTCTACTTGATTTCAAAGCTTTTAACTTCAGGAAATATTTCAAAAATAGGAAGATAAATAAGGTTTCATTGACACTTTAGTTGCAACATCTGGAATTTAATTTTGTCATGCAGTAAAGCCTGGTAAAATTGACGTTCCGCAAAAACTCTGGTTTACGAATTCTTAACAATATCCCCCAAACACGGTCCTTAACAGGCGCCATATTTCAACCAGTGGACTCTTATTATTGGTCACATAAAGGAAAATATGCAGCAGCTTGCTTTACTGTTGATTTCATATTGTACTCAAGTCCATTGGATCAAATGAGAAATACAGACTTTAAGTGTAAACTTGACTGTGCCATAATTTGTACTTTTGCTTGGTCTAAGTGGCCTACTTCGACATCGTATAGGAACAGAGCCTTTTACATTCAACATGACATTGAGTTTTGGGAGAAATAAATGATGGTCAAATATTCGTTGTTATACTTTTGAGCATTGCGATTTTTCACTGATGCAGAAAGTGCATCCCATGTTAATTGAATGGTAAAGAGGACACATCAATCAGCAGCTCCTAGTGGACGCTAAATGGTAGCAAAGACAACGAAAGTCATTGATGGTAGTGATACATGCGTTTCTTGAGATGATCAGAATAATCTTTCTTACTGTGGAGAGTAGTCAATTTGTAGAGCTACTGATACCACTTTTTATCTTTGGGTGACGTATGCTTTGGGTTTTCCTTGTCAATCCTATGCTCTCCGCCTTTTGTAGGACTACTGGTTCCTATGTTTCAGGGATTTCTTGCGTCCTCTGCTCTGGGTATCAAAGCCAGAATGGATCGATTCCCTTAGTTGCGTGTTTCAACATCCACACACGATGGATTCCTCAGATTTACCTCTGGTGCAACACCTGCTAGCAACTTTGCGGTCAGCATGGCAGTATATCCCTTGGTGGTAATTTTGATTTGTGTACCACAAACTCTTCTCTCCAAAAATTGGGCGAAAACCTTTATCTTTTGACATTAGTCAGAATGAGCATTCAATATGTGAAACTTCAGGTTAGATGAGGACAGCATTGACGGCTTTAAAAATATCAAATCACTCTTAATCCTACCTTGTTAGTTGATACTCCATAACAGCTGTACAGCTTAAGCTTCCCCCATCTGAAAGAGAAAACGAAATACGATCGTTGGATGTTTTCATATTTAATGTATCACCTGAGAAACATTCATGTCGGTTTTGCTTAAATATCTAGTAACGTTAATCCAAACGGACGGCACTCCCATGCATGCAAAAATTAAAAAGTTCAAGTTCTGTTCATGTTGTCATATTTCTGTCAAATTACTGGTCTTTGGTGGCAACTGTTTGAACTGATATATTAAGTAAGACATTGTAAAAATAGCCTGGTAGTCTAAGTAATGATGCCGTATCAAAAATAACAAAAGGAAATGCTCTAAATGTTCGGTTAGTGTTATTAAGCTGTATGAGAATATAGGGTTTAGAACTGATCTGTTTTTCAGGTACTTCCCATTGAAAAACGTTTTGTTACCAGGGGTTGTCTCCACAGACCCAGGTCATACCACTAACTAGGCCAATCGAGTTTTTCCTAATGAGATTCTGTAGAATTCAACAGAATTTAAAATAAAAATTAGTAAAAAATGGTATTTGAACCCACTACCTCTTGCTTGAGAGTTGGAGGTGCTAGCAGGGCGCCACAGAGACACATGTAACATGCACAACATTTAAATGGATCCTTATTCATGCTTCAGTGATTTATCTCATTCTATAGAATTCCATAGAATTCTACAGAATGCGTCTTCAAAAGGAAAAACTCAATTGTTGCTAAAATCTGTCTTGAGTCAAGGTTTTCTTCATGGGCCCTGAATCAAATCAATTATAACAGGCATAATCACACCTTTTAGATGCTCTAACGTGTGCTCTACAATCACCAATTGACATTGAACGTCTATTTCTGAACGTTCTTGCTTTCAATGGACACTTTATCCACCAAGCCTTAATGTTGCTAATTTCTCGATTATCCATAACTTACATCAGTCAATTTTTTCAAAAACATGAAAATGGTATCTGAGAGAATATATTTCTATACCTTTTGTGCAAATAATGGCTCTAATCGCAAATTACAAATGACTGTAATCTTCCATGAATATATTTGGCATCTAAAGAATCAGCATTTCATGGCCCAGTGGTGACATATTCAAAAGTACAAATGGATATTGCAAGCTATGCTACACCTATTAACTAATTCCTGAGCAAATAATTGGATGTTAGGTGTCCTTTAATTTTTTTATGAATACTACAAAAGTGGCACTTTGATATCTGAGAGCTTGTAGTACCCACCAATGTGCATCACATACCAAATCAAACTGTCCCATGTTATAACCTATGTACCTACCCTAGCTCATACTAAAACGGGTAAAGTTTTACCTTCATTGAGAAAAGTGTGACTTTCTGAGAGGTTCTTCTTCCTCAGAAGTACTCAAATGGACCAGCATCCATCATAAATTGAAAATTCTCACAATGAACCAAAAGAGTTCAGGAGAAATAAGTTTGTCCATACCTTTGTGTGCAGATGCAACAAAGAAAATTTCAAATGGATTTGTCCTGAATGGTAGGTGAGAAATTTCAATCACTACAATTGGTTTGTAATGTTAAACCAGCTAAAACAAAGGGCATGTCATTTTGTTCGTTATTTCCCATCCTTGGAAAATTAATTCTGTATTTAACCAGATGCAGATATTATTTTGGTAATTTTCAAATACTTGTCTTCACAAAAATAGACATGTGTGACGACGTTATGCAATAGATTAATGAAAGTTCACCTGTCTGTAACTTTCTAGGTAGAAACTGTTAACACTGTGTACTTACATGTAGATCTTTCCATTTATGTTTTTTATTAAGACCGGAGCATGATACTCACCAAGGATTGATATATTATGACCTGCGAAATCTTGGGGTCTTTCATAATTGCAATCTAAACAATTTCAGACAGATCAACTTTAAAGTGGCTCCTTTAAACTGTACAATGTGTAATTGTCAATGCTGTACCGGTCGACTTCGGTGGCGGTCAACATTTTCTTACACTGACAGAAATACTGTGGTTTTGTATTTGCTCTGGACATTTGAGTTTACAGGTGCTCAACATAATAGAAAACTGAAGTGTTTACTGAAGCGCTTGTAGCAATGCGAAAGACTACACTACATGCTGCTTCTGTACCAAAGACATGGGCAGGCTTCAGATCCATTAAAGTTCCCCCTAATAATCCTAACATAATTTTCGATTCTAGCATGTATTTCTATGCACTTGTTATGGAATCGATGAAAAATAACAGAAACTGTTCCAAATTAAATTAGCGAAATTTTTATCCGGTTGCCAATTGAGTCAAAATATATTCGAACTGATCTATTTGATTTTTGATGCCAATCAGAACTATTAACACCAATTTCATTCCTATTTGATGCATATGTTGGTACTAACCAATCACTGATTTTCTATATTATTTCTAACTGATCGACCTCACATGTCCATGTGCACTGAAATCAATCTGAAACCACTTACCAAGGAAAATTTCCAACTGTGCAAACAAATTCAACATTCCATCATTTTGTCAAATTATTTTCTTGTAGAAAACAGCTTACAACTTTCATAATGGTTTTCAAGATGATTTACATGAATTCCGTACTTTACAAATTCAAGTTGTATTGCGAAATGAAAAAAAGATGTTTGATATTGTTCTCTTGAGAACTGAAGCGAGATGGGAAATCATCAAATATTACATGATGTGTTGTCTTTGTTCAGATGCATTTAAAAGTATTCCATTTCTCCAGTAAATGGAAGAAATATTGTTTAATTTCCATCTGTTGTTCATGAATTGCCTGTAAAAGGTGAAATCCATTGTTCATCGGTAAGACGATATTTACTCACCCAATACAATAGAAAATCATGTCACCAACAAAACCAACATTAAAGGGTTAGATTAATGCAAAAATGAGTGATTGTAAGGGGCAAAGGAGTCTGACCTCTTGTGTAATCCCTGCTTTAGTTTGTGGTGCACGACCCCTTTCACCGAATGAGCACCATGGTGTTGGTCAAATCAATATGAACACTGATATCTAGGGACAGCTGTTTTGTATGTATGCTCCCTAAATATAACTCATGGGCCACAAATCACCCAAAATATTCCTAAGTGTCAGAACGTTGACTCCATGTCGTGTTTCATATTCCGTCCAAAGATGTTAGGTGTATGTGTTGTGTTAGTTCCAGATCAAGAGTAACGGTGTCCAGCAAATAAAATAGAAAACCTTAACGCAAAAACATGAAAAGTTACCATTACCTTCGATTCAATTTCAAGTGTACTTTCTCAATCCATACTTTTAGCAAAGATATCCGTATTCAGTTCACAGACTTTGCGAATTCAGGCCCTTTCAGTCCAAGTGAAATATTAACTTTATTGACAGAGCAATATAGGCTGTAATCAAATAAAATATCACAAAAACTCATGAACAGCTGTTGCAGTTCTTTTAAGAGATAAAACAAATGTAGCGATCCAATATTAAGCTTTAATTTAGAAATTTAAATAAATCTATCAATACATGAGTGAACGAGCAAGGTACAGGATCTTTGATTTAATCTTAAAATCCAAATATATCTCTTATAATATGCAATTATTAATTGTTGTTATTCTTTGTATTGTCCTGTAGTTGAGCCTAATCTCTCTAAAACTGGGTCAAATGACAAAAATGATTCATGAAGTGATCTGTACAGGAAAAGTGTGTCGGGAAACCTTCTGTTGCTGTTTCTAATTCTGATCTGTTTCTGTTGAAAATAGGGTCGAGAAAGTTATCGGTGCAACTTTTTTTTCACCAAGTATAATCTTGATAAGAAGCACTTTTCCTTTGAGACCTTTCTTGGTAAGAAGCACTTGTCACCGAGACCTCTCTTGGTGACAATTAGAATACACTGAGGAGATACTTAACAACAAACTCTTTTTCTGAGTATTTTCTAGGTACAATGTAAAAATAACCTTTTATTGAAAAAGATGTGATTGTTGCCAAGAAAGGTGTCATAGGTAAGTGCTTCATACCAAGAAAGGTCTCAGAGATGAGTGCTTCTTACCAAGAAAGGTCTCAAAGGCAAGTGCTTATTACCAAGACCTTTCTCAAAGACAAGTGCTTGTTACCAAGAAAGGTCTCAGGGGTAAGTGCTTCTTACTGAGAAAGGTCTGGGGGCAAAACAGCTTTGTGCTGAGATAATACTTGATGACAAAAAAGTTTTCCCTAGAACTTTTTTGACACTATTTTCAACAGAAACAGATCAGAAAGAGAAACAGCAACAGACGGTTTCCCGAGCCTCCACAGGAAATAATTGTATGAGAAACAAAAGAAAATCAGGAAAATGTAAGCGGACAACATTCCTAATGCGACACAGCGATTGACTTTTAGGTAGTATTACAGAACCTTGGAATCCCCAACAGGAAAACATGTCAAAGTTATTAAGGAACTAGGCGACGGAATTATTGTAGAACAGCTGTGACAGTGCTGTTAAAATTTACACGAGTCGTCTGGCGGCAGGATGCTCCAAACTGACAGGTGAATTAATCGTTTTTTTACTCATCAAATAAACACATTTGAAAAGCCATGTGATAAATCTTCTTGGATAATTAAGCTCAATACAAAATACGAAAAAAGTGTACAAAGAAATTAAATATGTAGGTGTAATTCCACAATTTCATTTTTACAGTTTTATCAAATGTAAAGATTTTGAATGAATAATTTTCATTCCATTATTAAAATCTTCAACTCCAAAACGTTTGCACAGCATCTACTTATTTTTGGCTGATAAATTTTATCAACATACTTTAAGCCATATTGAGTCACCAGAGCAGAAGGCTTCATTTTGACGTAAACGTGATATGTGTCGGCAGGGCAAACTATTTGGTTATTACAGTGTCCATAAGTGGACCAAACTGCCAAAAACCCAAGTCATGTTAATAAATCAAATATGAAACAATAAAATGGGATTTACTGTGATTTAGTCTTCTCTGAAATTTGAATTCATATACCGATGTGTGTCCTAAATCCTAGTTTAGCTCTGGATTCCGTGAAATTTCTGCCACTGACAAATGTCTATGAATCGAATGAACCCATCCCACTTACGTTTTGTAGCTACTAACTTTATTAGTTGCCGCGTACAATTACAATTTGGCTTGAAGAGTGTATTATTGCAGAAGAAGATGTGAAAGTCTGGAGTCCGTCATAAGGTTATTCACAAAAGGAAAGTTTTTATTTCCGACCCACGACTGATTCAACAGACGCTTTTAGTAAGGTTTCATTTTTTATGTATTTCCGTTAATTTTTGCTCAGTGTATTCCTTCTTTTCTCCAGTTGTTTCTTTGAAACTTTTTCCTTTCGCACATTAGTATTGAGTCTTGTTTTTTCCTTAAAAGCAAGTTTACTCAGCTGAAAAGTGTAAGTTCAGCTGAACAAATAGACTTTCGAATCATGTGTTGACAGACATCATTGAACCAACAGAAGCATTTGATTGTCCTCAATGTTCTCCGGCCATTTTGGCAGCTTAATGAAGTCACAAAACAAGTACATGGACTGTAATCTGTCGGTAATTTCACTTGCAAGAGTTGCATTTTGAATGATTCAGAAAACAATTAGCTTCGAAATTGAATTGCACAAAATGATCGGCAAATTAGTCTATTCAGAGAAGTTTGAATGTTCTCTTCAGATATGTAAGGATTGTATCACTTATTGCCATTTGAAGCTTGAATGTAATAATTCATTTCACAACAGTCGTACTCAGAGGACAAATAAAAACAGCATTAGGCATACATATTACTCATGAGGTTTCCATCTTTTTTACCAATTTCGACACGAGTATGAGTGATAATTTTGAGCCATATCAAACATGATAATCCACGGAAAGCTATTTATTTTGTCACAAAAATATTATTTATCTGTCGAACCTGACAAACTAATCAGAGAGGATTCTGTCCAATTAAACGTTGTTATTAAACATAATATGAGACAAGATTAGTAATTTCTCCATTTTTAAGCGACAGATCATCCATTATACAACATGTTATTATCAAATTGTTGAAAAACAGAAATCACCAACCGGGTTCCACTGAGGATATTTTTTCGCTATTGGTGTCTCAATAAATAGGCTGTGCTGGCTCCATCCGGAACATCCGGTGTTAATGGATTGATTGTATCTCTTCATAGGATGGGTGCATTTACTTTTCAGCCATTCAGATCACTAATTCTCAAGGTAATTCAGTTTATGGAAGATTTATAAACATCCGTTTCACAATGGGTGTTTTGTTTCAAGAAACACAAGATTAAACCAAATGAACATCCTTGCTGGAGTTAGAAATGTGGGGTATCCTGTGAAGTTCAAGGGAGAAGAAGGTCTCAGTTTGTTTTTGTCCCATGAATCTGGTCAATAATAAAAGGGTAGCGATGAAAGCATAAATTATAACGGGACAGATTAAATTAGCATTTATGTTTCGCATAGACGGCAAATCACTCGCAACTCAACTGCACCAAGACTTCCTTTCTCTGACTCCTCAAAAACAATAAAGATCCTTGTTACCAGTTCTCAATATTTTGTCCTTCTTTGACTACAAACAGACTTAAAACGTTAACAGGGTCAACGAGGCCGCCTTAGAATGTCGCAGCCAAATAACATTTCTCAACGGTTTGGTAAAATTCTTGGAACTGTTCTCTTATATTCCTTTTAGTAAGTGGAAATAAACATAAACAAACGAGGAGTACGGAGCAAGCCTAATTTTATACTCTCTTCACAGACTGCATTGACCTCATGAAACTCCCAACGGTCGTAACTTATTAGAAACCTGATAAATAAACCTTCACTTCAGCGTAATCAACCTGCAGAATCTTCAACAAGACCACACAGATGTTTTGTTAATGATTACTGCGGTATCTGAAACCCCAACGCTGAAAACCAAAATGATCAAATGCTGAGTCCACAATGGTTACTGAGCCAATCTATCAATTTAAAGCATTTCTGATTGGATTTTGCCAGTGTCATGTAGCATCTCAATTTGAATGATTCACATGGTTCTAGATTCCGTAATTATCGGAAAATGGAGAAACAGGAGAAATCCATTGTGAAATCTAATATAAAGGAAAACGTTACTCTCAGCTTCAAAGTAGTGAAAGTGCAAGTAAAAAACATGAATATATGTATGTCTAAGTCTGCATCCGGGTCATGAGTCACTGCCAGCTTAAAAAAGTTTAAAATGTCCTGTTAAGGTAGTTCTTTCAATATACTTGACAAGTTTAGCAATACTCCTCTGAAGTCCACAAAATCTTAAGATACTTGTTATTAATAGTTGAACCAACTGGTTTGGAGGACTTTTTTTGAGTTTTTTGTGAGTTTTTATGATTTGAACAGCAATGTGAAATTTGAAAATTCTGTTTGTTTCAGATTATTGAGTTGACTGGTAATAGTTTTGCACCAAAAATCATCAAATTTCTTGAAGACTACCTAGTTTTAGGCAACAAAATTCGCAGTTTCTTTTCAATACTAAAAGTGATTACACAAATGTTTGATCACAACATACTAAATTCTTGTTCTCTGTGAAACTGCTAACTGCGCTCGTAGGGATAATATTTTAAATATCCGTTTGGCACTATTTCTTTCTATTTTCTTTTTGGAAAAAAACGGTCTTGTGTTGGTGGAGATCTTTTAGTGGTCACTAGTCTCCTTTTTCTTTACTAGCTATTCCTATTGCCTTCTTTCAATGAACAAATGTGGATGGTGCATCTACAGGATAAACAAATAGGTTGAACCCAATAGAATTGTTTTATTCCAGACACACATTTGTTTACATGACCTTATATGGTTCTTTCTTAAATCTTAAACTTTTGTGATTTGACATGTTAAATCAAAATCATTATCAAATATTTATGGATTTCTGATTTATTTCAAAATATATAGCCGCATAATAATGTGATATGTAACTGTAACAGCTTTTAATGTATATGATGACTACACGTTCAGATGGAAAGAATTGAGAGAACAGCATGTTCTGAAACAACTCCTGATTTTCTTTTCAAATAATCAAATTAAAGAATCTCGCAGTGAACAAATGTGGCAATTATTCACTCTCAAAATAACCCCCTTTCCTACAGATGCATTTGGCGAGTTCAACAAAGGAAGCAAAAATGCAAGACCATCCATTACCTTAATGAAATGGAGAGATGATGTGATTTGTGAATCCTGTAGGACTTACAGACATTAATTACATATGAAGTTTAATTTCTTAGAAAAGGGTCATAACCGTTGGTCTTCTCAGTTTAGGAAGCTCTTAGTTTATAAAGACTACCTCCATGAAATTAGACTCGGGGACTGCAGTAAATTCCAATCTGTTATCCAAGAAGAAATATATCTCAATGTAATTTGTACAAGCTGCAAAGTTTCCTTTCTACGCTGCTACATATTTTGACTTCAACACATTCTAAACCCACTTCTTTCAATTATAATATTCAGTTTTCAAGCGAGCTCAGTAGTTATCTCATTTCCTAGAAAAAAGTTTACCTGACAGATCAAAATGTTCCGAAATTTGATTATTTTACAAATTATAGTTTTTCATACTGGTATTCATGTTTTATTAAAGTAAATATATGTTCGGATAGAAGGAGTTGACATCCATGTGTAAAGCTGTGATGTTAAATGGCTCAAAGCTTTGTGCTGTGGTGGCTTTTAAAATCCTCTTATGACATTTTGCAGTGTATGTTACTTTTATAAGACACATTAAAGTTCTCCTGAATATTCAACTATCTAATAAACATCGAAGAAAGGCAAGGATATCCTTATCTTTGTCGCTCCGAGCTTCTAGAATGTTAATTAGTCTACCAAACTGTTGTCTGTGGATTATTTAATAAATTGTGTACAATAATAACTAAAATTAAATTGGATTTTACTGGTTTAAACCGGATCACCGCAACCTCTTATTTGGCACAAAAGTGCAACTATTTCTAGGACCACTGAGATAGTACATCTGAAATCACTGTTCATGAAGCCGTAATAAAAGAATAACCTACTCATTTATTTTTAACATCAAAGAGGTATACATTTTCACCTGACATTTAAAGTGTATACTTTACTAAAATTTCGTCAACGTCATTATATATCACTTTCAACATGGGGAAGTATAAATATGTCTGGTTTCGCATTTCAATGGGAACTTTTAATTCCATTATTGACACTGAACCAGACCGTTTCATCATTTCTGTGAAGATTCTTGTTGATTAAAACTGAATTCAGTTTATAAGTTGGAAACTTATATTTTTAGCCAAAAGTGTAAACCTACCATGATTAGCTTGAACCAGTTTACTTAACTTATTGCTTTCAAAACAATCATTGCAATAAACGTGCCTATGTCCAGAATGAATTAAGTGATTTAAATCTGAAGATTAGTACCATTAAGATGTTAGAGAAATAAGGTTTTTCCTAAATGCATTTCACTGAATTCAGCAAATTCAATGAATCATGACAAAATCCAAAAATGGCAGAGACAGTAATGCAAATATCTATTGTACTACTACATCTTGAAATATATCTGTTGTCAGATATGAAGTGTCTCTGGTAACCATACTACTTTTGAATTTTATCTTGATTCACTGAATTTAGCAAATTCAGTGAAAGTCATTTCGGAAAAACTCTAATATTTTCTCAAATTGTGGCACGTTTTAGTTTAAGAAGGGGTCGAGTAAAGTCCACTGTTCTGTACTGTTCAAAAGAACAAAATCAACGGTGTTAAACTGAATGGGAATGGGATGGCTGTAATTTAGCACAAAGTAGAAAAGCTGACAAACCATGTCCCACTGTCGGGATCGCTTTAAGCAACATGGGTGCTGTGGGATCCTACCAACTATTCAGGGAAAAACATGCCAAAGTCATTAAGACTGCTGAACAGCTAGGTTATTCTTTAACAGCTGATTCGCAGAGCACTCTAATTCACGTAAATGGAGAATGTGGGTGAAATGACTGATGGATAATGGCGCTTCAGCTGTAGAAGCAAACTCTGTGTGGAAAGCCTTCGGGATCAAATGTCAGCAGAAGAGAAAAAAGCTGAGTAATAATATTGTCAACATTTACTTGTCTCACAATATAAATTATTTTCTATTTTGTAAGTCAGAAGAAATAGTTGATTTTAACATTTGCACTTCTGGAAATAAGTCATGGTTGATTTATTTTTGAGATATGATTGATAAGGTTTCAACATTCAACTCACCATCAGGCCTCTGTAAATGTGTAGGAAGAACATTTTCTGATAACATATTACCATCCAGACATCACGAAGAATGTTAATCTACACCAAGTGCTACAAAAGTTCAGATACACTGTTCAATTAGAAACTAAAGATCCACCGATGAAAATGAGAGGATAACATCACATTAAGAACAGCTTAAGGATGCCACAATACGGTTGTTTCTCTTTTGTATAATTCATTCCACTAGGTTGTGTTGTTATTGGCTCGCCGACCTTTGGTTTGATTAAGTCAATTGTAATGCTGTGATAACTCTGTAGGAAGGCGCAGTACAACAGACACTGATTTATGGCTAGAAGAAGGTAACAAATTAAGGCAATTCGAACTCTTGCATAACAAAAACCAAGTGGGGATAACACCAGGTGTTCGCAAAACGAGCAAAGGTTAAAAGCCATGTAAAATTTGTTAAACCGGTTACATTTTCTTGCTGGCCATTCGTTTTTTGTAATTAGCTTAAAATACCAGCATTGACACCATTGGTATTAATCAGTTCAAGCACCAGAGGAATTCAAATTTCACAAAAACTGAACAACCGAGTAACATTGCCATAGCTGTACCATCAAATAACATCAAAAAAGATATCTTTAACTTTGTTTTACATTAGCATTGTCTTAATTTGAAATTAGTCCAGTAACTTTTGGTTTTTCACCAACTTTAGTACCATACTATTTGTAGTGTTTGTCTGTTACCACCTTGGTTAATATTTCAGACCACTGAAGTCAAAGTTATCATCCACATTCAACCTTCAGAGGTTCCACAAGTTGTTTTATTCAGTACTATAGCATGCATTTTATTGTTGTACTTAGCTAATCTTTCAGAAGTATTTAAATGTTTAAATCTAAGTATTATTTATTGAACACGAAAATTGCCAATAATAATGTCAATTTTGTGTAGATGTATTTCTAAAAATTCTTCCGTGAGCTTCCTTTCAATATTGGTCAAGGTAATCCCTTCCAGGAATCCCACTGTGGTTCCGTGAGCCTGGTATGCAGGGGGAGGGGACATCGGGGGAATGAACCCTTGCTCATACACAAACAGGTAAAGAAAAAATGTCCGCCCAAAGTAGACATAAACATTTCATGTTTATTGCCCTCTTCCTCTTTACCATGTCTCTGGATGCACCCTCACAGGATTGATTGTGATCTGTCCTTGAAAACATTATAGTAGAATGCAAAGAACTGATAATAATTACCGCTCGAGTACGAAGTACGACAGGAAGGTAATATTTTCAGTTTGTTTGTCTGTTCATGGGAGTGGGGAGGGGGGTACCACTGTTTCTGGTCCCAGGTCCTTTCCCATTCTCTGGTTCCAGGTCCTTTCCCTGGGGAGCAGGGGGGTACACCAGTCTCTGGTCCCAGGTCCTTTCCAAGGGGGAGGGGTACCCCTGTCCTGCCACTGCTCGTACTCAGGAGAGGAGGGAGGGAGGTACCTCAGTCAGGTACCCATCCCCTCCCCTCCACTCTCCCTCTCCCCTTCCTCTCCCCCTCCCCCACCTCCTCCAACTCTCTCCCTCCCCTCCCCTCCCCTCCCCAGACAGCACATGCCACGGACAGGATACGCCGTGGGTTGGTTTCAACTGATCTGTGTAGACTTCATTTACTGTATTTACTATGATGATATTAGGTGTTTTGTTAAGATCCCGTGCGCAGAAAATTTATTACCAAACGTTGCTAATGGCGCTGAATAAAGTCCATGAGAATTTATCTCTGTCACACTGAGCTGCAGGGAGATATGATTCCAGGTGTCATGGTTTGACATTATCGTTGTTATTCAGTCTGCTACTACTTCAATGCAGGATATTACAAGACTTTATCCCACACAACTGTTGCACTTTGGCTGAAACATTTGTCTGTGTGTTTATTGCATATTTGTTCAGTCAAATTAGGCATGTATCCGCACAATAATAATGAAAAGTATTGTTTAAGGAAAATGACACTGTTTTTCTCTTTAAAATGAAAGTAAAAGTTACTTTTGGTATGTTGATAACAGACTATACAAATTGCTTACATTATTTGACTCGTTACTAGCTTTTTGGAGACTGCAAAAATATAAGGTTTAGCGGTGGTAGAGCGTCATCTTATGTCAAAATTTCCATTTGGACCCAATAGAAATCCTTCATTTCCAGACATTGTGTGGAGCTCTCCAGTTACAATTTACCCCTATAATTCACTATGCCCCCATGTAGGTGGAATGCATTGTAAAGCTAGTTATGGGTTGTAAAATAAACTTGAGGTTTACCTCACAAGGTAACTTGACCGAGAATGCAGGCTAAAACCCTCTTATCGCTCAACTCAATGGAAGCGCAAATACAATATCAGCAAAGTATTTTCTTCAGCAATGTCTGGTTGAAGCCGTGAAATGTTTTATTGCAAAAAGGCAGCTTTAATCAGCTGAGCGCCGTAACTTCAGTTGAACAAATTGACACAGGAATGGTGTATTTACCTACATTATTGAATCAACAAAATCATATGATTATCTTTCATGTTCTGTGTATTTGTTTTGTATTGTCTGTTAAACATGGTCAACTTTAGCATCAATGAACTTCTTCCAGTTCAATAATCTTCTGCTTGTGAAGTTTGATGAGCGAGAAGAAATGAATATTGAACTAATGAATGGTTTGAAATAGAGACCGTGAGAATAAACCAAAAACACATTACATCTCTAATGTCAGCTTTCAAGCTTTTTCAGCTCACCCAGTTCTTAAAAGTCAAAAATAGAATGTTTCCTAAGTAATGGCTTTTAGCTGGGAAACAAATGTATCATAGAAGAAATATTACTTGAAGTATTGTTCCTTCTCTCCGGTATTGATAATGGACTTTTTCTTAAATGGAGCAGAAATTCCAACAAATCCAGCGAATCCAGAGAATCTAAAAATCCCTGAATCATGAATGATGTTCAATTTAATTATCCTTCCTAGCTCTGTGGTAGCAAGCTGGCTTCTTACACAAGAGATAGTGGGTTTGAATCAAAGGTTGTGAATACATCTCGGCTTCTTTTTCGTATGCTATCAACAATATGCGAGGAATAAGCAGGTATTTCTCCATGTGGAAAATAGTTTCCCCAACTTTTTAGATCTACATTAGGTTCCAGCAATCGTCCTTGTTTAGAAATAAAGTATTCATATCAAAATAATTTTAAATATCAAATATCCAACATCATAACAAAAGATTAAGTAATATTCATGTGATGAATTGACTGCATCACATTACATTACTTGCCTTATTAATGAAAAAATAGTCAGCTTTCCCTTGTGTTCAGGGAACGTTGTGCTGATGGATCACCCGGTCATTTCCAGGTACATTTCATCTTAACATGTTGAGGAATATTGGTTCCAGACCGGAAGACTTGTGTTCAATTGATATTGTTAGTGCCAGTGCTGACAGTAGCCAGTTCCTGGATATGATTATCTCAAGAGAAATTTTGTAGGAAGCACCGTTACAAGTTTTTGTGTAATTTTACATGCATTGCGTCTGTATGATTGCTTATCTTCATGAAAGATACTATTGACCATTGGCGGTCAAATTAATGCTAAAATCTGTAAGGATGGACATGAGTTCTGTCCCGATTTAGACTCCCGTCTTCGGCGGTTTTTCGTTTAACAAAACAAACTTACAGAATCAACTGTAGATCCATCTTAAGTATTGTAACATTAGTCTCCTGCGAGAATCAGAAATTGAACCTAATCGCGCAATTCATTCGGTGAACTACGGCAAGTAATTTGCAATTATGTGTGAGATGTGCCGTACATAACAGCAATTAAAGAGAACCCGTGGTTTAGAGGAAAGGAGAGTTAACAAATGTACTAAAATCACATTTAAAGTGCTTAGTACCCACTACCCACTAGAAACTTTATCTTTGGCCTCCAAATTTGGCCCACAGATTCTTCAGGTGAATATATGACATGAATTTTGTGACAACCTACGGACACACCCAAGTGTGTGTATGGGGGAGGGGGAGGTGGAGGGCAAAAAAAATTATATATAGTTCCTGAGAGTCTTCTTAAACACATTTAAGTTTTTTGTTAATTATTAAATGAGATAAGTTCTAATTTAGCCATATCTTTGCTTGAGCTAGGCTGAAAAAATGAAAGTTGCTTAGAAAGCATCCATAATTTCATTTAAGAGTTAGAGCCATTTCTAAAATTACAAGATATTTCAATGTACTAAGATATCACTTTTGAAATGCCCAGTAGTCCCTGAAAGCTGTATTTTTGGCCTCTTTGGACTACTACTTTTCTTAAATTGTTGAAATTTAATGACTTTTTTCAAAATGGTTGGGAACTTTGGTAGACATTTTTTTAGCAAAAATTTGACCTCTAGGTAATGATCCAAAAATCTAAGGTGCTCTGAGTGTCCTGAAACACATTTGGTTTTGAAATCTTTTGAAATTGAAAGAGTCACTTTCTCAAAATTGCCCATTTTGCCAACTATCTGCAAGCAAGCATCCAATCATACCCACTGATGGCACGGGAAGATAAATCGCCAGGCTCTTTACAGACGGCGCGACTACAAACTAAATTTTTAACTTACCGCTTGCTGTTCTTGATAACTGACTCAGGGCTATTGCTTCTTCAGCTTCGCGTCATGTTCTGTGAAAAAACACACAGATTATTGTCAATTATTTTTTTTCAAAAACTCGAAAGCAAGATATATCAGATCATTTAATACCAGAATATAAGTTATTCCTCTGAAATATTAATGTAGCTAAATTTAGGATTTCAAAACATTTTTTGGGAAGATGTAAGTGAGATGTTCATTCTATTTCATGGAGTATCACTGTTGCACCCTGAAGGAACAGCGCAAATTTCTGACTAATGCGCATATATCAGTAATTTCTGACAAGGGTTTCATAATGGAAGTCTATGGGATTTCATATTTTCAATGGTGGAGCATCCACTGGTGACATTGGGAAACTAATTCTTGTACTAAAAGTTGTATATTAATGATGAGATCCGACTG
>JBCAUG010229823.1:0-18804 GCA_038406175.1 Haplosyllis leylae | reverse complement strand
CTGTTCTTTTCCCTGTTGCTATGGGCTGGGTGACTTAAGTTTACTTGTTTTGTAAATTCTTCCTTCATTCTTCTGTTTTCATGAATTATTTCAGTTACTTTATGTTCACTATTTATTTAGACTTGTTTCTGTCTAATTTTCATGAGTAATCTTCTTCTTGTTCCTCACAAGCTCGAGGGTAACAACTTTTTAACTAACCCCAAGGGTAAATAAAACCTGACATTTCCCTTACAGCAAGTGATGTAACGTTTTTATCTTATGGCAACCAAATCATTGAAAAAAAAGAAAGAAAACTCAATCTAGATCTAAATCAAAGGTCATGTGACCATCCCAACCAATAGGAAGATAGCATTGGGTCACTGAGGTGGGTAATGATGCCGCCATTTTTTTAATCCTGGTGGATAATATCACTTTTTTTTTCACCCGGTAACCTTCCTATTCAAAAGCATTGAGAGCGCAAAGGGCCATAGGATAATTTGTTTTGACCATCTACATCATGTCGTATTTACCATATCCATTGTACTTATCAAAACAAACCAATTCATCTTATTCAACTGTTTTTTTTACAAATTCTGGACTACGTTGACACGATCAAAAAGGTGAATCTTTGCTGAGTCACTAATATCCCATTGTACATGACAAAATGTCGAGTCATAAAGATGTTGATATCCAGTAATTCCTAAAAAAAATATGGGAACACCAAATCATACTTGCGTAAAGGCTCACAGCCGAAGGCTAGACATGAAATAGTGTAGAAAGGACCCCTGGTGGTCATTTAATTAATAAAAACAGAACACAACAGGAGACAATTGTTCTCTACTATTATTATGGATTTTAATACTGGCTATACAAACGCAGCAGACTTTTTTCTCTTGTCGAACAGGGTGAAAAGAAACCATCCTAACTATTCATTTTACATACAAGTGCATATGAATAAAGCGCAGTTAGAAACCCGTGGGTCTTCAGCAATACGATTCAATGCCCATGAACCTAATGAGCAGGTAAGGGGTGCGTTAAAAGTTGCGTGCTGCTCTACGAAAAGAAAATTAGTGCTTTTTTACTCTAAGAAATAACTGAAAATCTGTGCTCGTCATGTCCGTAACGTCAGCAATCACAGCAACCCTGAAAACGTGGCTGTTGTAATCACAAGTCCTTATGTGAATTAATATTTGTTGGCTTGTTTAGAGTCAGGTTATTCACTGAATGACGGTTGTGGGACGTTTTTGGTGAAACATGCATTTTGGGAAGCTTATGATGTTTAGGTAGGGCAATTTATCAGTGATTTTTATGAGCCAGCATGTGCACGGCAACATCATGACGTTATTTTAACCAGAAGATTTGATTTTGCTATCACGTAAACTTGTTAAACTTTAAATCACATGTTTTGTATTCATTTATTATATATTTTATAAGAAAGTCAAACCATAATGTTCAAAGCCAACTCTATCATTCACTTTAAAAATAGTCATTCATTTATATGAGCTAAAAGGTGAAAATCAACAGATGCCACATCACCACTCGTTTTTTGGCTTTTAAAATGAGAATAAGTTTACAGCAATAGCACAGCTTTTATACGTTTCTGTTGGTGTCTTGAGTGAAAAACAATTGGAAAATCTTTGGCTGGCACATTTTTAATATCTTTTGAAATGTAAACCTGGCCAAAAATTCAACGTTGAAAGTAATTTGTCCATATGAAATCAAACCATGTGCAAAATATGTCTCGTGGAAGTAAGACGTTTTAAGTCTACCTTTGTAAACGAAAAATCTTTACATCCCATTGACAATGCTTCACACGGGACTGTGCCAGCAATCTCTTCATCGTGCATCGCTTATAGATTCGGTCAACAATATTTGGTAAATAAATAAATTGTTTGTGGTTGAGTGGCTCAGAAGAGAAATGTTCGCCTTCCATCATGTGAAGAAATATGATCAGGAGAACGTAATAACATTTAAGTAACAAGCGCGGAATAGGACACACGAATAAAACAAACTGTAAGCAGATCGTTTGAAGAATGTAAGTTTCAGTGATTTACTTTTTTCATTTTTGCTAAAATCTTCAATATTTAACTATTTTTGTTATTTGTTCCTCTGCAGGAAGATCTTTGAATCCTGACTGGTTCGTAAATAATTTTATAATGGTTATCTATGAGAACATTTCTTTAATCGTTCTTTGGACACAAAATTCTGATTGAAATAAAAAATCAATTCGCATTGACAACCATTATAAAATTATTTATCAATCAATCAGAATCAGAAGAGTGTTTATGCTATGACATAGACATTGAATCGAAAGAGGTTCTTAATATATATTTTAAATGTTTAGTAAGTGTATTGCAAAGGATGAATTTTAAGACTGGCATTGCACAAAACAAAATAAGAGATTTAACGGCATTGAAAGTTGAATACAGAGAATTAATGGCCAAAAAGACCCAAGTTAAAATGAAAGGTTTAGTATTACGAAACTTATGAATATTTCAACTCAAGAATTTTATGTGGTCGAAAACTTGAAAATGTAAAATTCAGTATCTTATTTGTGTCATACCATGGCTCTTTTTGCTGTATAAAATTAGCAAAGCAAATTAAACGACCCATCATTTTACATATTTGATTTGCATTTGAAGCTATGGTATATAACCTTAATCAAAATTAAACCGTAAATTGATGTGAATTGTCTGACTCGTTCTTATTTTAGGGTGACGTACACAGTGGGAGAGAACGATGACGTGCGCAGGATTCGAAGATGTATCGTCCTGTCCACCGTTGTCATCGCTCTGTTCTTCATCCTGGTGATCGGGGTTCTCATAGGAGTCTTCTACTACATGATGAGTAGGTTCTTTCAAAATCTTTAAAAAAAGAGGGAAAGGGGCTACCCTGTGCAAGTGAAGTCGTCCGGGGAAAGGGTACTCTGTCCAGGTTGAAAATATTCAGTGCTGCTGGAACAGAGCGAAATTGATTTGAATTGTGAAAATCCAAATCGACTACAAAATGTAACCAACACGTGGATTCTTTGTTGAGTGTCGACAAATGGCATGTAACATTATCTTTCTTTTCTACTTTCTATTTCAGATGACTTTAAATCAGGCATGGGAGACATGGGAAACTTTATGTCCATGATGGGAGGAGGAGGGGCAGGTACAGGAGGACCCTACGGGGGCAAGCAACAACCAGGTGTGCAACAACCTGGTATGCAACAACCAGGCATGCAACAACCGGGCATGCAACAACCAGGTTTACGAAATCCTGATGCCGTCAGACAAAGGCCTGAAGATGGATCGCAACAACCAAATGATATGCCTCAGCCAGGTATGTCAGGAAATGGTGCGCAATCTGGTATGCCAGAGCCTGGTGTGCCACAAGGAGGAAGCCACGAGCAACCTGGTACAGACGTTCATCCAGAGCCCGTGGATCCAGATAAAGAATCTTCTGTTGTTCCAGAACCGGATTCTGGATCCACCACAAAGTAATAATCATAACTTGCAGACTTTATTAACTACTGCCAAAGTTTAGTTCACTCTTCCAATGCTTTGAAACATAGAGGATAAGATCCCAGAGACAAAAGGGTAAAAATGATTTCGAAAAAATATAGTTTTCCTTCCTGAAGAAATTAATTAAGTAATTAATTGAAGCTGTGTTTTCGTTTCTGAGATTACCACTATAACAATGCAATAAAATTCAACCCCGAATCATGACCTTCAACTGCACAATTGCATTTTATTTTATAGAATTGTTCTTATGAATTTAACTATGTATAAATGGATTTAATTGCTCGCGTATTTTTAACAACGGCTGAATAAACTGCAGATTTTGCATTATGTGTTTTTCTCTTTTTTTTGTTTAATTGAGATACTAACATCTAAGTACTAACTTTCAGGCCTAACACACCAACCGATGGAAACATTGCCCACAACACGCTTTATTCGAAGCGACTTGAAATTCCATCCCCGACGAGTGAAGGGACTAAGTACGTAGCAGAGAATATTGAGAAATAGAATGAATAACATAAACAGTAATAAAAATGAGATCTCAGGAGTTGTTTGGCTGCATACCAACAACGCATTGAAATTGCCGGAATGAAGTACGAAATTCCTTCCAAGTCTTTGAAACGCGTGACTAAGTTTAGTCTTATTTTTTGGTACCTTAAATATTTCATTTCATAATTTTGGAGGCAAAAAGTTTTACTGAGCAAATATTCTGTGCGAGGTTGCCACTAACACGCTTCATTAATTTCCATCCTATGATAGTTTAGCAAAGTACCAGTAAAATAGTGGAAAAGATAGAGAAACCCCGAATTATATAGTTCAACATTGTGTATTTGCAATTAACACAAACCCGTCAATGATATCAATTGACTCACACAGCATGTGGCTTCGATTGGCCAGTTCGTTTTGATGAAATTTGCGGCCGAGCACAAAAGTATTTTTGAAAAGAAGAGTGTATTTCTTTCTTTTTGACTTTGTTAGATACAATTTCCTAAGCAAAGTGGCCACATCCTTCATCAATATCCCAGAAAGGGACTCTCCCACTAGTGCAGATACTACAACAGTAGATGGTAGTTCAGTAACCAGAAATGCTGACATAACATTCAGTCGGCCTTCTGACCGTCTTGGTCATTCTGGAATTACTGCCAACAGGACAAAGGCTTTGCATCTGACAGAAACAACAACGGCGATGAAAATGGACAACAAGCTTCAGATTGTAGGCAATATAGTCACAACTGAAACTCCTAAAAATAATGTTGAAATAACAGAGCCTGGTGTCATCGAATTTCGACACAGCGGAGTTGATCTGGGAAGTGGTGAAAGTCAAAGAAGGACAAATGACGACAGTAACGGCGATATCAATACATTCGTTACAACTACACATGACTTTAACAGGAATAATAATGATAGGTCTACTGACAAAGAAGGGACCAATAATGTTATAGATGATGATATTCAGTACAGTTCAAATGTTATTGTGGAAACAGAATCTACCACAGTTGTTTCACATAGTAAAGATTCAGTGCAGGAGCCAAGAAGAGCAATTAACACTGAGTCCAAAACATTTCAAACGACGGCAACTGTAAACGTAGCAACAGACAACAGTAAATATACCAAAGATACGTTCAGTATTGAAAGCACAGTAAATATTTTGGATAATCATGGATATTCAGATATCAATGGTGCACTTTCAGAGGGCACCACCAGGGACATGAGCAACGGAGAAAAAACCGATTCGTTTCCTGTTGTGAAAGCAACAAATGTTGATAGTGCTAACAAAGATTTGGACAGCACAGAATCTACTACACTCAGCAATGTTGATGAACCAGATCCTGGAGATGGTGATAAAATTACACAAATCCAGGGTAGATATCCTGTTCTTAATTGGAGACCAACAGGTCAGGTCGGTACAACTGAAGAGCAAGGTATGACTTCTGCTACCACTGACACAGGGAATACAGACTTTTCTGATCTCCATGAAACATATTTGAACACCAAATCCCAGGAACGTGCCAAAACGTCAGAGGTGAACAATTTGGACGTTACTCTAAAGTATTCTGTGTCTTCTTCTCCATCTCCTGGCAGTATCAATGTTAAAGAAATGATAGATGAAACAAAGACGACAGAAGGTACTGAAACTTCTTCCGATCTTGGAGGGAACAGGAAAATTACCACCATTTCAAGAACAACAAGCAAAGTCGACTTGTTGACGAATCACTCTTCTATTGGCATAGGTGGTTCAAACTTCGTGGACATTACTCCTAAAGTTCCAAATGTTGAACAATTTACTGATGACAGTTCTCATGTTTCAGATGCTACTGCAGATGCTATTGGTAGTATTAAGGCTTCAGATTTTGAAGGTGTCACTGCAGATGGTATTATCAACGAAAATCTTAAGCATAATACTGTTGTGAATGACACGGTTTCATACATTCAGGATGTAACAGTCGGCATTACAGACAGTTCAGATATTCAGGAAAATGGCAATACCACTATTGAGCTTAAAGGTACTGCGAGTACCCATCCTTCAGATATTGAGGATAATGATATTGGCAATAAACATTCAGGTAATGAAGGCAATGGTGTCAATAATGATGAAACTTCGGATGTTGCTGAATCTGGTATCGCTAGCATTGCATCTATAGATTCAAAAGATAATGGTATTAGTAGTATTAGGCCTTCAGATAATGATATTGACACCACTGAACTTTCAGATTATGAGGATAATGGTGCTAGTACCAAGTCTTCAGCTTTTGATGTAGAGGACGAAGATGCCGACAATTTCGAACATTCAGGCACTAAAGACAATGGTGTTAGTAATGCTCAAACTTCAGATGTTGATAATCAAGGTATTACCAGTACTGGATATATAAATACTGAAGATAAAGCTATTAATAGTACAAGGTCTTCAGATATTTGGGGTAATGTTATTGAAATAACTCAGCCTTCAGGCATTGAGTATGATGGTGTTGTGAATACCCAACATTCAGATATTGAGGATAATGATGTTGGCAGTACCCGACCTGTCAATGTTGAAAATGATCATGTTGGCATTACTAAACATTCAGATGTTGAATATAATGGTCTTGAAAGTACCAAGACTTCAGGTATTCAGGATACTTGTGTTACCAGTCCAAATGTTGAAGATAATACTGCTGGAAGTACCCAACCTGCGGATGTTGTTAACAATGGTGGTGAAAGTACTCAACCTTCAGGTGTGCAGCACTATGGAGTTGATAATACCCAACCATCAAGTGTTGAGGATAAACATATTGGAAGTACCCAATCTCCAAAGGTGGAGGATATTGATGTTGGCAATAAATATTCTTCAGATGGTATGAACAATGGTGTTGACAGTACCCAATCTTCAGATGCTGGCAACACCAAACATTCAGGTGTTGTAAATGATGGTGTTATTGATACACAATCATCAGATGGTCCGGATAATAGTATTGAGAGTACCCAACCTTTTGGTGTTGAGGATATTGATATGAACAGTACCCAATCTACAAATTTTGAGAATGCTGGTATTTATAGTACACAACCTGCAGATGGTGAGGATAATGATGTTAGAAGTACCCAACTTTTAGATGTTGAATATAATAGTATTGATAGTACCCAATCCTCAGGCATTCAAAATAATGTTTTTGGTAATAGCCAGCATTCAGATGTTAAGGATAATGATATTGAAAATAAGCAATCTTTAAATTTTGAGAATAATGAAATTGGCAGTACTAAATTTTCAGACATTGATAAATATGGTATTACTAGTACTCAATCTACACGTACTGAAAATAAAGATTTTGGTAGTTCTAGGCCGATAGATAATGAATATAGAGGTATTCACATTACTCAGTCTTCAAATCCTCCGGCTAATGGTATGTTCAGCACTAAATCATCAGACAGTGAAGATAATGCTGTCCAGAGTACCAAGCCTTTTCAGGATATTAAGGATACTGATATTGCAAGTACTCTTTTTGAGAGTTCGTTTGGTGTTCTTGATAAATCATACAGTACAAATACGGTGGTCAATTTGGACGATAGAGATATCTTGGCTGCGACAGAGTTAAGAAAAATCGAAGTTGGTGAAATCACTGCTACTACAACAATAAGAGATGTTTCGAGAAATACTCAAGGGATATTGAATGGTAATGAGGATTATTCCACTGAGATGATAGGTCTTGAAGTTTCTGAAGATGGTAACAGTAAGTCTTCGGATTTTGAGCAATATTCTCTTGGAATTACCCCTGTTTCAAATGTCAAACATTTTGTCTCTGAACATGTCGAGTCTTGGAATGCAGATATTGAAAGTGCTGAGAGGAAAAATTCCATGACTGCCACTACAAAGGTTCCAGAGGATATTTTACAACAGACACAAAGCATAAGTAGCACAACTAAAAGGAACATTGTTGTTCCTCCAGAACCTCCAGATATCACACAAACATCAATAACATACATTGATATTCAAAGGACTGCAAAGACAGCAGATAGTGACTTTCCAGTCACACACGCTCTTGACACAGAAACTACCACAGTTGTTCGTGGAACTTCAAACAAGAGAGATACAGTGGGAAATATAGATGATACAGATATTACTGGGACTTTCCTGGTTACTACAGAAATAAACAAAAATGAAGTTCGGGGCAAAAGGACAACAGTGATTTCTGATAGTCTCTTACCAGTTACAGATGATTCACATGCGGAAGCGACAACAGACCTTCATGTTAGGGTGCACAATGATGCAAGCCACGTGGACGATGTAGGTGCTACACACACCACAGATGTTAAAAGGACAACTGTGAAGACAGATGATTTTTCACACGTCACAAATCACCCGGACATGGAGGGTACGACAGGTGTTCCTGATAAATCACACAGTACAAAGATTGCTAGCAATGTAGATGCTACGGATGGGTGGAGAAGATCTGCTACAACAAAGACAATAACAGACGGAGCTGGAAATGAAAGGACCTCAAATATTCCAGGTGATGCCTCAGCATTTAGAAATGATAGTATGGCGAACAATACAGATGAAACAGACACCACAGACGAAGGGAATAACTTCGTTGAGACAAAGAAAATCACAACTGCACCCGGTGAAATGAACGAAGATATAACAAGAGGAAACATTCTGGGAACATTAATTGCAAAGTATACCACCCGAACTCATTCTCAAAACCGCATTAATCCTACGACTGATACCACGAGCAGCATAGAAGCTGGGGCCTCCGAAACTGTCATGGGTGGCTCTCATATGAAAGATGCAGAAGGTACAACGACTGTGGACACGTTTACTATTGACAGAAGTAGATCTAATTTTTCACGCACAATTGTAAACGTTGATCTATTTACTGCAATTGACAATCTCAGTGATCATACAGTAACGAAAGAAACAACTCCGACTGTTAACATTACTGTGGACACCATGGACAGTAACAGCACCGACAATGTCACTTCATTGAATGTGACATGGAAGGATACAAACAACATGAAAGTAATGCATTCTACATCCAGTCCATATGCACCAGATGGTCAAATAGTTACAGATGTTGATATCAATACGTCGTACAGTACGGGAGTAGAGAACAATGGAGACGCCGAGACTTCTTCTCCACCGCAAGATGGGGTGTCGACCACTGAATCCGTAACCACACCCATAGCGTCGATCACCCCGGAGGAATACGTTGAGTACGTCTATCGTAACACTAGTCAGGAGCGGATCAAAGGTGTCGTGGTGGATACGAGCTTGGGGATTCAGGTATGTCACTGTTAATCTGGAAGGGTCTGGATAAATTAGTATGTACATCTTTCACTTGAAATAAATATATTTAATTAAATCTAGGTTAAAAAGTTGTGATAACTGATAGTAATTTTGATAGCAGAGTTTATTGGTACGATAACTGTACGTACCATAACTGTTTTCGGAAAATCAAGAAAGTCGTTAGACTAACAGTTTATTTGTCGCTGAATGTAAATGACTGTTTACTAAGTAGACATTCAACTATGACCTAGATAACATGTTAACATGTGCACACAATGATATTTAATTTCTGCTAGTCCTAACAGAATAACTTATTAATGGACATAAGTTTCAAAATTGCGTGATGGGTGGCATAACAGATCTTGGGCTGTTTCCAAAATCTACGAACACAGAAAGTTTTATGGAATGATTTCCCTTTATCTTTCTGGATCCGCTTCTGACTCCTGAACATAAATGTAACATACTAACATAGGTGGAGCGGTTCCTTGGAGTCCCGTATGCAGTGCCACCTGTCGGGCAGCGCAGATTCTCTGATCCGGTATTGTTCGGAAATTTTACAACCGGTAATATCAATTTCTTAATCTATTTCAATCTATTTCTTATATTGAAACATCACTCAATGCCATGAAAAGTTCGAAATACCAAAAACAAACAACCAATAGAACCCTTTTCTGTAAAAAACATTTCTTTAGACTAACAATTGTTTGTTTGAAAACTAGATTGCTAGATACCTCATAGATAAATTTGCAATATAATATCTGTCCATAAGGCATAAAATGGAAACAGCTCAATTGAAATATTCGGTTTGTCATCTCATCGGTTCTCATTTTCTCGGAGTCAAATTGCTCTTAAAATGGTCATAAGTTTACGGTTTAATCAGATGTCCGTTTCAAATAACGTCCCAAAATCGCTATATTTTTATTTGTTTTAGTGCCGTACGAGGCTGTGTCCCACGGTCCGGCGTGCATCCAGTACCCTGATCTGCAGCCCAGTCCGTACAGCAGGGTGGGGCAAGTGCACCTTAGAACCTCCGAGGATTGTCTCTACCTCAACGTGTGGACGCCTCACAACAACACACAACTCAAACCTGTCATGGTAAGATCTCAACAAGTAACAAAAATATCAAGGAGTGAAGAATTTCACTTTGGTGGCTTGTGTGCAAAATAATAACTCTATCTTATACTAAATTAATGTGATTAACTTACTGGTTGCTAGGGACAACAATTGGTAACCAAGGGCACTAAATGGATATCCAATGTTCTGAAGGTATCCCCCACCAATAATAAGTAAAAAACCTCACAATATGGCTGAAACATCAAATTTCCTATTACCACTCATCAACTGACTGATTGCCAGGGGCAACAATAGGTATGCATAACCAATGATAGATCGTCAATGTTCTGAAGTTATCCCCTGCCAACAATGAGTAAAACACCACAAAATATGGTTAAATCATTGAATTCCTTATTGTCACCCATTAACTGACTAGTTGCTAGGAACAACCATTGGTGTTTAGAGGTAACTAATGATGGATCTTCACTGCTCGTAAGGTATACCTCACCAACAATGAGTAAAACACCTTAAAATATGGGCCAAACCTCAATTTCTCTATTATCACCCATTAACTGGTTCCTACAGACAACAATTAGTAACTGGGGTAACCAGTGATGAATCTTCAATGTCCTAAAGTTATTGCCCCTCCCCACCAATACAGGTTGGACACGGTTAATTTGAACACGGTTAATACGAAGTTCCACTTAATTAAAATTTTTTTACCACACACTGTCTTATCAGTTAATGCTAAACTGCACTGTTAATTCGAATTCCACCTATTTCGAAGCAAAACCTTGCCGACGAATCAGTTCGAATTAACCGTGCCTGACCTGTAATGATTAAAACAGCTCAAAATATCCTGAAACATCAAATATCTTATTTTAATTGGCTGCCATTTTTAATAATTCAAGATGGCTGTTGTATTACATCCAAAATGGTCCAAATGCTCCCTGCCACCTTAATGTAAATTTGAGGTTTTCTGAATTTTCTGAGTTTTCCAATGTTCAGCCCCACCCCCCTGCATGTTTATTACTGTGTATGGTAGCTGTACATGAATTCATGTGTATGGCACTGTCCCCTCCAACTGCCAAAAATAGTGACCAAAAAAACCAATCCGTCATCAGTTGAAACACCAGAGACAGTTCAACTTGTCTTGTCTTGTGTTTTCATGTTTAGGTCTATGTCCGTGTGCAGCATTTATGAGAAACGAATATAACAGCAAAAATCTCAGCTAACTGATACACTTAGAGTTAAAAGTTGAACAATCATATTTAGGTGTACATCCACGGTGGAAGTAACATCGTAGGTAGCGGCTCGGAAGATCTGTACGACGGCACGTACCTTGCGGCTATTGGCGACGTCGTTGTCGTCACATTCAACTATCGGCTCAACCTGTTCGGTTGGTTTCATCCCGCAGTGAATGACACAGGTAAAACGTTTAATTACATCTACTCTATTGTACAATTTGAAAACAATGGGAGAAATGACTTTACACATTTTGGTTAATAAAGTGAATGCTTTTTGAAAGTGACAGTTGGCAAGAATCTAGATCTACATTTTTGAGAAAGAAAACATGAGCCGTTGGTAGAGTTGTTCCTCCAAACAAAAACAACGATACCACAAGCAGAAATTCGACCCAAGTGATTTTGTTGGCAGGGGAGGACGCTCATTCAATTAAAGACCTTAATTTGAAGAAATGTATCATTTTACTGGTAATTCCTTACATATAATTCAATGAGATTTATTCAGTTTGATCCCCAATTAAGGATAACGAATTCAACGGAATGAAACCAGATACAAATATTTCACTCTGTCACCTATTCATGGGCATTCACACACAACCAGCGGGGTGTCAATTAACTTGCTGTGAACCGTATCATTGAACTAGATCTACCTCCTCCTGTTCAAATGAGATATTATTTGTGATAAGAAACAATAAATTCTGTGGAGGTTGTAGGAAAATGTCAGCAATGAGGAGGTCTAAAAATTGTCTTTTTAGGCACAAGCATACTCTGAGGGTTACGTTAATCTGAATAATTCAAGATAGTTTATGTTTATTACACCAAGCAGTACTCCAGCAGTATCCCAGCCCTATTGAATTGATTTTTATTTGGTTTGCGTGCAAATAATCAAAATGATTAAATTGATTTGTGAGAAATTTAGGATCAGAAATTTTTAGAAGAAAACGTACTCATTTATTCCTAAAATATGGTCTGAACTAAACTGAAGTTGACGTGTCTAACATTAAATTATAAATGTTGATTTGATGTGTGGCGGTAATGATCAAATAACTCTTTTACCTCGTTTCTTTACCTCGTTTGCAGTTTGTAAGAATTCTTGGTGACACAACGTACATTTGTCAAATAAATTCAACAACATCCTAAACAAATGTAGGTTTATCATTGAGATGTTTATTGTGATGACAGAATTTTAGTGTATTTCTTGGACTGACAGATGTGACGGGGAATCAGGGGTTGAAGGACCAGGCGCTGGTACTGCGGTGGGTGCGGGAGAACATAGAGGAGTACGGGGGAGATCCAGGGAACGTCACACTCTTCGGGGAAATCTCCGGGGCCACGCACGCTCTACTACATCTCCTCTCACCGGAAACACAACATCTGTTCAACAGACTGATTTTGCAGGTAAAACAGTATCACCTAGATTTTAAGTAATAATATATAAAATATGAAGACAACTTAGTAGCAATTGGACGAGTTTATTTCAGTTGACATTCAAGGCAATCAAAAGGGCCTTAATTAATTTTCAATTGTAACCTTGAAAAAGAACGTATGTCACGGGTTCTAATTTAAACTTATCCTCATTCACATAGACGCAAGTCTTCATTGGTTTAATTTGGACCCAGAGCAAAGAAGAAACCAAAGAATTTCGGAAGCAGTAATTTATTCAGATGCAACTAAGGCAAAATATCCTGATAAAATAGAAAAACCAAATATAATAAGCATACATTACTTTGAGCAACTCAATATGAGTTAAATCAATTCCAAATCAATTTACAATGTATCAGCAACCATTTAGAATTACTCAGAGAATAGACGAAAATGATTAAATCACTTCCTACCTGAGGTGAAACACAACAAACTGATCGGATCGCTGTCAGTCATCAATGCATAAGGAATTCAAAAGATCAGGGCCTTATATAGGGATCAAAGGATCAAATGTGACGTCATGATGCATCAATTATGACATTTATAGATAGTAACGGATCTGTAGCATGTTTAATCTCCCGCCAAATGGTGCTAAATGTATACGGTGAGCAAATTCAAGTTAGAAGGCTTTCTAACTCGAGTTATGGGCTTAAAATCTGATTTGGAGGCGGTAACCCGAGTTAAATATGATGTTAACTCAAGCAGGGAGAGAACAGAGCTGAAATGAAAAAGGTACACCCCTATTTCCATTCCGTTACACCCTCCCCCTCTGAAAAAGTATGTCCTCATACACTAAATGAAAGAAAATTAAGGGTTGGCAGGATTTAACCTAAAAATGGAACAAATAGACAAATATGGACAAAATTTTGGAATAAGTAACTTTAGGGTCTTGAGAAGGTGTACTGAAAATCTGAAAGTAATTGGACTATTAGTTTAAAAGTTATGGAAGATCTAAGGTGTGAAGGTGAAAAGTCGCTCCGGTTACTGTAAAATATGGCAACATCGCTTATGATGACTCTACGCATACATGTATATTATAACAAAAATACTCATAATCATTTTATAATTTCAGGAACAGATACTCACAATCGTTCCTTACAAAATCTGGCCCTTGGCTCTGGAATCATTCAGCCAAAGAAGCAAAGTATATTGAGAAGTGAGAAGAATATCGTTTCAAGATCATTGTGAAGTGTTAAATAAATGAATTAATACTAATTCTGGTGTGTTGAATCAATCTAAATGAATAGACCTACAAAATTAAATGCCGGATGAAAAGGGAATTATTATTGGTAATTTAGACGGCAGACCAAGCAAATGAACTACTCATCAATTCAAAGTAAAAACAGGTGTGTCATATTCTTAAGAGTAAAACGGGAGAATAACTTGCCCCTAATACAAAATTAGGATGTCATGGAAACCACGACCAATGTGAGAAAATGGTGCCGCTCCCGGTAAGAGTTGGGGTTGTCAGTGTGCCATTCCCGAATGTAACACAAACAAGTAACAATAAATATTCAAGTAAAATTCTGGTGTCTGTATTATACGAAAACATAAATCATACATGATAATGGTTTCATCTCTCAACATCACGTTCAACCTGGGGAATTTAACCCCACTCTAGTATTGGACATTCCATATACTCCGATTACAATGAAATCACATCAAGGATTACTCTACAGTTAATGATCATACATTTGGATTGAAAGATGACTAACTCAAGTTATCGACAATATTGACTCAAGTTACACTCTTTAAAATGAAGTACAAGCCACAAACTTGAGTAAGTTTCTGAGCTAACTCACAGGCTGTTGTGAGGACTGTGTTGGCTTCTTCTTTATTCCGTAGCTGAATGGTCTCGTGAAGCCATAAAGCATGCGGCCGTGTTTCTTCAGGGCGAAGATTACGTCCATTACAGTTACGGTTTTCCTGTTGCAGTGCTCCGCAGAGACAATTATGTCTTTCACTACTTCTTGTAGGAAAGTCTTGAGAACCCCCCAGGTTTCTTCATAGATGTTTCCAGAGATTCTCTTTACTCCTCCTCTATGCGCCAATCTGCAAAACAATGCCTTCGAAATGCCCCTGATGGCCTCCTTTTATACTTTTCTTCTGCGAACCATGCCTGCAGTACCTCCCGGGGTTTGACTCTTCGGAGCCACTTTTGCCCTCAGAATTGCCGGCCAGTCTGTCTCACCTTCAAAGGTCAACATATGCAACCCTCTACCCATACGTTCTTCAACACGACGTGATATTACTGTTTCTGTAACATTTACTGGACCGGCATCGGAGAGTTGTGGTTTTCCTCGAATGTGCTGGGTCCCCCTTATTTCTACAGCCAACCACACATCTCGTCTGTTGATAGTAATGACTTTACGGTGTAGAGCACAGAGATTCATATCATTATAGAACCCTGCCATATACACTTCCATGGCTGTCTGTAAGGTGAGAAGGGCATTGCTTTGCCATCTTAGGGAAGTGTGCCGCATAGGGTCATCATTGCAAACTTCTTGTACCAGTCTCTGGAACAGACGCACTGCGATCAAGAAACATTGGCATCTCTGATAATGTTTTATCTCCTTTAACGCCCTCACTCCAGGTTGTGCTGCCTTCAAAGCTTTCTTTTGGCCGTCTCATTTTGTTGATGTTTTCGCCAACCAGCCCCTTGTGGTCTCATTTGCTAAGTTTAACCTAGCATCCACATTCCATTTCATTACAAGGGCCTTCATGGGAATCTTTGGTTTGCGAGGAGGCTTGTTTTTATTAATGTCTTTTCTAGCTGTGCCACCAACTTCTCCATCACCATTATTGGAGGATCCAGGCTCTCCTCCGGGATCCTGTGTAGGTGTCTTGGTTTTTGAATGTGTGGTGCGACTACTTCCTGCTGTACTATCCTGGCTATCCGAAGAAAAGCCGGTCTGTGAAGGTTTCTTGTGGGGTGATGATCTCCGAGGGGATTTTCCCATACTGGAATCTGAATCCCGTCCAGAACCTCTGGGTGAGCGACGAGGACTTCTTAAGGTCAACTGGTGACCTCTGCCGGATAAGAACTGTGAACCTGACCGTGAACCTCTAGCCGTTTGCTTGGTTCTGGCCATTCCCTGCAGATCAGATATTAAATATTGTTCAAACAATTCAAACTCGGAAGCTTCATCCTCGATTTTCATATTATTCAAGAATTCATCTACATCATTATTAACATGAACATCAACCATCAAGACAAAAGAACTCATGTAAAACAAATCCTTATCTCTTTTATCAAATCTTCATTTCAGTCCATTCCCTTCAATTAATAATTATACATGTTAGTATATTTAACAAATTAACATGCAAATTCAAAATGTCATAACATATAACTCAATAACACCATACCTCTACTGTTAGAAAATGCATATAAACTTTTAGATCCTTGGATCAATAACTTCCATTTCTTTTGGTTCATTTGGTCCATTTTTCAGCTTAACTGTACAATCATGCAAGAGTTAGTAACTTATTTGACTCGAGTTATGGGCTTTAATCTCACATAGCACTTGATAACTCGAGTTACTTTTCTCCCTAACTCGTTCTAACTCGCTTGAGTTTTTGTGAGTTCCCGCCATAAAAAAAAACTTTTACTCCCATGAGCCTTTGCGCGTGGGGGGGCAGCCATATTGAATTCTTTCACTTTCACTGTAAACTCAGCAGAATCGGTCATGTTTGATTTATGTCAAGCAACAAGGATGTCTGAGTACTTCAAATACCTCACACAACTGTTAGCCTTTTCAGGGGAAACATTTGAGGAGGAACTTCGTCATTTAGTAAGTATTTTAGTAAATTTATTTGTTAAAATTAAATAAAACTAACACAATATTACTTCATTCAGCTTAACTATATTCATTTTATTCAGGGTTTCAGTAAGGTTCATCTAGAACCAAAAATGGAGGTGTTATCTACTCTACAACATGCGGAGTTAAGGTTAGGCCGCCAATTTACCAAAGAGGAGTTTAGTGAAAGAAAAGTGGGGCAATTCATGCTACCTGAGGATTTCGACTTAGAATCAACAGTAAGTAACAAATTTCTCACCTAGTACAACTTTCCAAGGACACTCTCTGCAATCCTCACGAACCACTAAATCCTCCTTAAAAGGTGACAGTACAGAAACACATCCTTCCTCTACAAAATCTCGATATAATTGGACGAGCCCACGGTTTCTTTTACGCACTATATCTAACTCGAGTTAAACAACTTTTTGACTCAAGTTATTACATTCTCTCGTAAAACGAGGCTACTAACTCGAGTTATTTCGGATGCTCACTCGAGTTAAATATTTATCATTGATCAAATACTATACACTTTCAGAAAGAAAAACTATTGAAGGATCGTCAAGCAGACCTTAATCAGCAACTTCAAAAATTAGCAGAGCCACTTGGTGCTATCTATGACAAGACTCAGAAGACTTATGAAGGTATTCCTCTTTCTATTCCTCCTTTTTTTTTAACAGACCTGTTCTATTATTAATATTAAAAATTTTAGAATTGCCAGAAAATGCTCCAGTATTTGATATGGACGCGATCATCAATTTGGATATGAGAAAGCTGCAAATGGAAGTTACCAGAAGATATTATTAGCGGAAGATAATTAAAGAAATTCAGGAGTGGCTGTTAACACGAGTGAGTTCGCAAGAAACTGCTGTGCTTCTGGAGGACAAGATGCAATGCCTCCTCGTTGGGGTATGCATTATTAGGTTCTATTAATTAGTGTTTGGATTAAATTTCAAAATTGCAAATGGATCCTAATCAATCTTCTGTTAACAGGCCTTCAACCAACTAGAAATTGCGACCCATGTAGAAATGGTCACTTCCCTTCTTTGCCGAGATGCTGTGAGGATCATTAAAACGACTCTCGCAGGCATGGCTACCAAAAAGTTCACAGACACTCTAGAGTCAGCATTTGGCACAGCTGAGCCCATTGAACAACAGGAAGCTCTTGAAGAGGTCATCAAAGAACCGGCAGAAGAGATCGATGTTGAGATTGAGGAGGCTTCAACTTCCAAAACTCAACCTAAACGCAGAGCAAAACCAGCTCCTGTCAAGTCTTCCAAGAGCCGAAAAATGGGAATTTGTGCTCTCAAGAATGCTAGTGTCTATTATCCAACTACAGCAGATAAAGGAGAATATTTGCATGCAGGAATACCCAAAGAATATTATTCAAAGCGGAAAAGCAGTGCAGTAACCAAGGAAGCAGGCTACACCTGCAATTACTCTACGGCGATGAAAGATCAGGGCAAAATAGTGCCCAATTGTGATTTGTTCTGCTCAAACAAAAGTCAACTGAGCACTCACATATGTCAGATGCACCTCGGGGTGGCCATCGCATGCTTCATCTGCGACAAGGTATGGTGGTCTGCGAGTACATGGGAAAAACACATGCACAGCGCACACTCCGATTTGGAGGAGAAGGATTATTATATTAGCAAGGGAGCCGATGTTGCTGGCTTCAAAGAAGCCCCTTTGACCAAGAAGGAAGTATCAGCTCAAGAAGTTGTTTGAATATTCTTCTCATTATCTATGTATTATATTGTTTTTAAATGTTTATTCTAAAGCCACATTTCATATATATCATTATGTTCATCAAACACGGATTCGTCCTGATCATAGTTTCATCATATTATATTCCAGTGTGTTATATTAGCCAAATAAAGCTCACATGTACTGATATTTGTATGTAGTTATTGATAGTTCAAGGTTTAAGCTGCAGAGGGTAGCAGCTTTACCAGGAGTATGTTGCAGCTTCAACAAAAGAAAGGAGCATGCAGCAGCTCTGGGTAGTTGATGTGTGTACAGCTTAGAGAGAACTTGTACTTAGGATTGTG
>JBCAUG010229712.1:0-18805 GCA_038406175.1 Haplosyllis leylae | reverse complement strand
TGGTTGTACTCATCACGCGATTTGCTGATTGGCTACCGGGATTGTGCATGTGCCGTCTTTGCACTGATTGGACGTTGTTTTGAGGAGATAACAGGGTGCGCATGATCTTCACATGACCAGAACGTGATCCGTACAGGGGTTTTGGCGGGAAAGCTTGAGGAGATGTTTGAGACACAGAATGACGCTCCTCTGGCCAACGGAAGCCAAATACAGTTGCGGTTTCGCTCCTCTCCTCAAACTTGCGCAAGAGATAAATCTCAACCTGTTACACTTTGAAATCACAGGAGACGTCACCAGAAGTCCGAAACAGGTGTACCATAGGCCCAAAAGAATGACTTGTGTCCTCCAAAATATTTTTGTTAAAACAATTGTGGAGAAAACTCCATTGTGAATTGTATCTGATTTTAAACCTGTGTTAAAATTAAACACCATTTGGGCTCCACGTGTATTTGCTCCAGATATATTTTGCAACGCAGCAGATAATCCTTATTAATTTTTGCTGATTTCTTTGAATCAAAACTGAAATAAAATAAAAATCCGAAAAGAGCTTCATTACCATCCGCGTATGCGGGTAGATAATAATTTCACTCAGGTCTGTCTATGTGTGTTTATGTCTGTCTGTGTGTGTGTGTCTGTCTGTCTGTGTGTCTGTCTGTCTGTGTGCCTGTCTGTCTGTTCAAGCTGTAACTTTTGAATGGCAAGAGTTAGGAAGTTCATTTTTGGTATACAGATATATACATCTTGACCATATCCAGGTCACATTTGAGTATCAAGGTCATTGGATCAAGGTCAAGGTCAAACAAAGAAATGAAATATTTTAACTAACTTTTACTTCTGTATGCTTATATTCCACTAAAACGTACACAAAAGGTCAAGGCCATCTGGGGTCAAGATAAATTAAAGGAAATCAATTTTCTGTCTATTATAAATGTTTTGTGATCTATGTGTTACACGGATGGTACGCCGTCGACTGAAAGGCTTTCTTGTTGTTTATCATTACATATCTTTTACATTTCAGGTCCATATTTTTTTTTCAAAAGGAATCCCTTGAAAGTTAGTGAACGAAGAAATCATAGTATCAGCCATTTTCTTCACTGTAGTTTCAGGTAGTTTCCACTCCATATCATGATCAGAGAGGTTCGGGTAAAAAGGAGAAGCCAGAGCAGATTTCATCAAATGTCAAATTTGAATATTGACACAAGAAAAAGTCGTACAAAACCAAACGAGATTTTCGTATCAATTTCAAAATAATTCTATCTTCTTTATCAACACACTTTGAAATAAAGAATCTTCCTTACAACTCTTCAATGCTCCATTTGTGAATTTTAAACGGTCTCAAATTGGAGAGTGATGTGTTACACTTTGGAGTGAAACACTCAAATTTGATTAATTTTGCTGGCTCGTTTAGAGTCAGCTTAGTGATTGAAAGAGGGGATCCATAGTATTTGGGGAATACACCTTGATACTTTTATGACAAGTAGGCCTACTTTAGGCTGCAGTCATTGATGAGAATTTGTTTACACAAAATTATGACATCATGATGATGTTACATCATAACAATGGGCTAGCTTGTGATGACTTTTCACGGCGTCGTATATTTAGCAGAGCTGTTTTAACAGCTTTGCTCTTTAAATGGGAAATATTTTTGGATGAAATCTCACGATTTCTCACAAGTTTCGGAGAATTTTAAGAGATTTGAGAGAATGGAGTCATCTGATTGGCTGAGTGGGGTGGTCACATGACTTTACAGTGAGATTTGGGCAGGGAATGATGATTTTGGTCTTCCCACATGGAAATGACAAAACAGCTCTGCATGAAGCCTCCTGGCTTCCTTGTTATATATTTTATTTGTATTTAAAGTAAAGATGCATGTCCCAAGGGCAATTTAAGTTTAACCGTGAAATGCTATAAATATCTCCAATCGGCAAGTGCAACCAATGGGATACCCTACTTGTTGTAGCCCTACTTGTCTATTTAAAATTGATGTAACCGATCACTAATTCAATGATACATTTGCTGATATGAACAGTTGACACGCATGTATTAAAAGTAAACGAAAGTTTGTACAAAACACAAGATCTTGAACAATCCAGCTTTTGTTTTGGTTGGTCGTTTTGCACTGAATTCAATTGAAACGGAAAGTTTGGTCTGTCTTTATTTATTTTGGTTGCAGGTACAGAAAACGTTCGTTTTTCAGGGATTTTTATCCAGAAGTCACAGTTTACTGTTTATGCTACTTTTTTTCAAAAGTTCTCAGAAGTTTTATTAATTAATAATTTTTAAATGAAGAAGTTAATTGCCACGATCACAGTTAGATATTTAAAAGCTTTGTGGAGAAAAAAATACAACTTTTGCAAAAAAAGTCGTCCTCAAGGCGTTCATCCGCTTTTGTTTGGTCCGGTTTTTAAAATTGTAAAAAGTACCATTGGCGGATCTAAAAGGGGGGACACCAGGGACGCGCCCCCCTTTTCTGGGTCCAATTTTAAAAAAAATTTCATGCAGTTTTTTGGAAAAATTTGGTGCCCCCACATTAGAGGTTGACGCCCCCACGTCTGGGCAATCCTGGATCCGCCACTGAGTGCTAATCTCCAAATTGCTCAGTTTACCATTACTGGAAATCTTCGCTAAATATTGCCGTCCAGTTGGCCAATGACCTTTGTTGTGCATTACGCATTTTTCTTCCCCAGAGGCATTGAAAACATGTGACAACAAATGATGTTCTTTCTTTGTTGTTACGTTTTTCTACGCTACAGGCTGCAAAAATATGACAAAATGATACAACTTACATCAGAACATTATAACCGATATTTCATATACATTTACACTGTGTACCATCGAGTAAATAAATATGAAATACAGCTTATTATGCTCAGTTTTGTTATAACAATTTGTAGTGACATTTTGTTGTTACAATCTGTTGTCACATTTTTTTTCACAAAAGGCCACATTCTGAAATAATTATTATAATCTAAACTAACTGATTTCATTAATTATCCAAGTTAAGGAGCCGAGACTGAGTGGCAGAATAGTTTAAAGTGCTGTGCTGTGACAAGTACAGTCGTGGGTTTGAACCCCCATCAATGCTTGTGGATACATTATCTGCAAGTACGTGGATTGAAAAGGCTTGGCTGCCATGTTGACCTCTGTACAGTAAGCAGGTGTCATACCAGAGGCCAATTTTAGGATCACACAGGCGAGAAAGCACACAAGCAAGGGATCCATCCGGGACAGACATTACCAGAAGTCCAAAACAGGGTATCATTGGCTCCACGAAAAGGACCAAATTTTTTGGAAAAAAAAGATTCAAGCTGATATATAATTTCAAAAAGAATTTTAATACATTTATTGTGTTATTATTATTCACCACACATTGAATTAGAAATTCAATGTGTTTTGACAAATATCCAATTTTGGTTTCTAAAGCGATGGCAACGTGTCGGTGCTGAATTAAATTTCCGTCCATTTAAAGCCATTGTTCATTGATGTTTCTCAAATGAAATCTTTCTTTATTTGTTCAGCCAACAAAAATCAACAAAATTAACGGATACATGAATCAGATTACAATGTCCATTGTACAAGAGTTAACTCAGGAGAGGCTCCATTGTACTGGTATCACACTACATGAATGTACTTGCAGGATACACCGTACTTCAGTGTGTTCATTTTTTGGCTCATTTGGTCAACAATTAATTACCAACTGTGTACGTAGTACGAGAGGACGTAATAATTTTACTTTGTTTGTCAGTCCACGGGGGGTGGGGGTTACCCCGGCCAGGTCCGGGGGGTTGGGGTACCCAAGCCAGGTCCAGCTGGAGGGGGGGCTCAGGTACCCCCCAGCTCAGGTACCCTCCCATCTATATGTATTGACCAATTTGTTCCAAAGTACCTTAGTTCTACGAATAAATTAAAGTCTGTCATGGATGGCGTTAGCCAGAACTCTTATTCTATGCGAAGCAACTTTTCGAAAATAATTTGTCGGAACCTATCCGCGTTGCAATATAATCTTCCGTAAAACTTGAAGTGAGTTGTTTCTTTTCTAGCAGTAATGTTGACCTCTTTTTTTAGGTTTAATTGGTATGAACCTCATTGATGTCAAAGACGTAATGCGTTTGAAATCCCAAGAAAAAGTGTGCGATTTATTCAGAAACATTCGAGAATAAAACGGCTCAATGGTAACTCGAAGTGGTCGTTTTCTTCAAACACTAAATGTTTTTATTGTTCTCGTAATAACGTCAATTACACCTGTTAACACGCTGTGTATTTTTTTAACTGAACCTGTTACACCCTGATGGAAGAATGTCCAATTCTGACTGCTTATGTAAATAGTTTCATCAATTTATTTTTAGTTGTTCTTCGAATACCAAATTCTAACTGAACAATAAAAAATAACGTTGTGTCATTGACCCAATTGGTGGTATGTGCAATGACGTCATGGCAGCATTTTTTGCAAACAAATTCCAAACAATGACTGCAGGTTAAAGTAGGCTTAATTTTCCTGAAATTGCCAAAGGCTTGGATGTTAGGAGCCCCCTGGACAGGATGTTACGAATCCCTCGAAGTAACCAATAAGGTGACCCTGACGAGCCACCAAACATTCCTCACACACAACCATTATAAAACTAGTTGGAATTAGATATTCTTCCTTTACGTTAACCTCAGAATTGTTTATTGCATTTCCAAAAATAATCAATTTAATTTTACAAAGTACATATTAATGAATACGAATTCATGACAACTTTCAATTTGATTATTATCTTTGCTCTCCCAATGAGACAGCTGTTCCCATAAATTTACCCTCAGGCGTTTGTTGTGAACTGTGTTAATTTCCTTGTTTATTAACTATGGCTTAAACATGAAAAGAAATCCCCTGAATTGATATTTTAACCACCATTGTTAAAACTAATGACAAATGACCACAGGTTCACCCGGACACATTTTTTATTCCGATGTGACAAAAGGCTCGAAACCAATTTGTAAACTATTGGCCATATATTTCCCTTCACGTGAGAGACTGATCAAATACACTATTGATTACCGTTTTGTGAATAATACCTTATTTGTAGAGGCACCCGCATAAAAACTACAGATGTGAAAATATACACCAGTCAATCACATAAACGAGATCAATACCAATTTTTACCGCCCGCGTACGTAGTGCGACGGGAAGGTAATGTTTTCATAGGTGTGTGTCTGTTCACAGGGGGGAGAGGAACCCCCGGCCAGGGATGGGGTACCCCTCCCCCCCCGGCTATAGGACAGCAGAGTAAGCACTTTCTACTCGGCAGGCAATGCAGGAGGCCTTTCTTGTTGTACATAATTTCGTACAACATGAGGCAAAAAGCAAATATTTAGTTAAATTTGAGGCCGATTAGCAGAATAGAATTATACATGAACTACCTTTTGTACTAGAAACTATCCGGGAAAGTGTCTCAACTTGAATATGAACTAGATCTACCTTTTGTACTAGAAATTACCGGGGAAAGAGTCTTGACTATTAGCGAATGGGACGTGGTATTCCACTTAATGTTCATGGGAAACTTTCTTTTACGAAGGAAATTGTCACTTTGTTATTCCTAAATAACACAAATATGGCATTTCTGACATTTTTTGTACAAAACTGACAACGAGGGTTTTAAAAAATTTCAGCCCCCCCCCCAAAAAAATAAAGTTGCCTACAGTTAGAATTGAGCTCACACACTGACCATCACTGATTTAGAAGTCTGATGTCTATCCAATTGTGCTAACCAGATATGTGCTGAACAAGAAATCCTCAAATAGAAATTTGTTTTGTGCACTACTTCACTTTTTGGACTTCTAAACCATAGAGTGAGTAACCTTGAAATGCAATCCTCATACACCATTTCATTTCTTATCTCATATTTACTGACATCAATTGGTGCAAATAAAGTAGAAAACTGCAAAAATGGGAATATCACAAAAGGTAGACAAGGCGAGAGTAAAAATATAGCCACAAATTGCCTCGTCTGAAGACCACATGAACCAGTGGAGTCAGGAGAGTTCCATAATTAGACCAACCACAGGCTGTATTACAGTCAGCAGGTGTCGCACCAGAGGTGAATTTGAGGATCACACAGGTGAGAAAGCACACAAAAGGGATCCACCCCGGCTTCAAAACCAGGGCAGACATCACCAGAAGTCCAAAACAGGAGTATCAGTGACCCTACAAAAAGGATTTGTGTCCTCCAAAAATTGATCAATCACAGGTCACATTTAAAGACATTTTTCAAAGCGTAACCCATTCCTAAAGCTTTTGTCAACAGTGGATTGAAAAGAAACAAGTTCGCCCATCACTGCCAGTATACCATTTCGGAAACCCCCCTTATAATTAGGCCCCCCCCCGCCCATGTTACATGATATACATGGATTTTACAGGATTTTCACAATTTTTACAGGATTTTTTACGGGATTTTGGTAAAATTCTGTAAAATCCCATGTATATCCTGTAACACAATGGGGAGGGCTAACCACATGAGTAACGTGAGTGGCAAGTGATAGGCTCCCGAGTCATGAATTTTACACTGCCGTCTACACTCAAATCTGAAACTGAAAACGTTTTTCATTTTGGGAGGGGGAAAGGCATGTGAAGTGTCCAACTTGGCTCTCACTTTTGGTACATGGTCAGTGTGCTGGGCGTGACAGTAGTCTCCTCTAATGATTATGGTTTGCGCACTTACCAATGAAATTCGAAATTCTTTTGCCACTTCATTTTTAAAAATTTGTCCATTTTTGTCCAGAAATTTTTCAAGAAATAAAATAAAATTTAAGCTTCTTATTATAAAGTTAATGAAATGTTATATCTACTTTTAATTGATCTATTGATTTCTTGGAATTAGTGGGAGTTTTTTTTTTTGAACAACAACAACAACAAGTTAAAATTATTTATGAGTTACAACACACGGGTACATATACGCACCTGCACATAAACAAACACAAACAATCTACCTATAAATATCCATTCTCCTCATAAATCAATATGGAGTACAAAAGATTTTAGAAAAAGCTTCGTTTGAATGAAAACTTCCCACACAATCTGCACAATGGTTTCAGTGATGACAACAACAACAAAACAGCGGAAGTTTAAAGCGTATCATCACGAGCGCTGAATCAATACACAAGTGATAGCGAGTCTCATCCTTTATCCATTCATGTGTTTTTCACAGGGGAGCAACGCGGTTGATCGCACAAGGCAAAATGATTGCATCACAATAGGAGAAAATTGGGAATTACGCCTGAACCAATAAGTGGTCTGCCGTGCTACACCTCCTATTCGCTATACAGGGAATTCAATTGGCCTGTTTGCAAGCGATTTCGGCCTCTTCATTCAAAAGAAATCTCCTAATGATGAACCCCAAACGTACAAGAATGTGAGCGTATGTGCAATTTTTCTGTCCGTATGGTCTGAATGAAAAGACATCCCTAACGTGGCAGTGAGTAATATCAGCTACATCATCCTGAAGGAACATCAGTAATTTTGGAATAAAACAACAATATCAGTAATTTCTTAAATTCAATGAGTGGACTTTTGTAGGGATTTTCCCCTGAAAAATCTACAAATATCACAGGCATTTCAACATCCACTCAGAAAATAACTAAATAGTTTGAAGGGTTTGTGTGTTGGGGTTTTTTTGCCAAATTGTCTTCAAACTCAAATTGTCTTGTTTACTGAAAGTATGACTTAAACAGATAGCAAAACAGCAAATATTCAAGTTCGTCCATGTACACCCATTTCATGTTGATCCGTAAGGGTCTATTCACACCGAGTGATAGCATGAGAGGGAGTGGCAACGCTTGCGGCATCGCTTGGAAGGGCTTTAAATAATTTTTAGCAGTGCCATTCAGACCAGAACGTGAGCAGCATTGCTAGGATTTTGTACCTCTACCAGACTGGCGGACGTCATGCTCTCGCTCTCGCTCGGTGTGTGTAGACCTCAACCCTTTTCGTTTGCATGCGGACTGTCGCATTGCTCTCCCCTGTCTCCACGTTTATGGAGAACTCATCAATGTCCAGGCACGTTATTCCGTCAAACTATCTACTTTATGGGGAACTCATCAACGTCCAGGCACGTCATTCAGTCAAACTATCTGCTTTATGAACGTGTGAAGAATAGCGCCGCATCTGTGTTTACTTGGGATATATTCCGATAGTGATTTCGTCACTTTTGTTTTTTACTGAAATTATTTTCTGAAATCACTATCCTAAATCATTAGAAAAGAGGTAAATGTGAATCAATAAATAATTCATTTCATTACTAGAAATGAAGGAAAAGTCAGTTGTCCAATACTATAAAATCAGTATTGAATGTGGGGGTCTCCATTTTGACAGGGGTACGGTGTCTCCAGAAATGTTTACTTAACTGCACTTGATTAATCGAGTCACGGTTGACTGCATTGCAGGCCGAGTAATTCTCTGGGACATGCAGCCTTTGTTTATTATTTAAAGAAACTTAAGTAATGTGTTGAAAAACAAAGCCTATTCATCATTTGCGTTAATTACCAGTAATGTGAACTGATCTATATTTGGACCTATTGACACTAATTGCAACCAAATTTGATGAATAGATTTTGGAGAAGGAAAATGATAGTGTGAATGTTCAGCTTGAGGTTGTGTTTGCGTTTGAGTTACACAAATGTGATGAATGAAAAATAGTCACTTTTCCGTTGTCTAAAAAGATGATGATTTAGCCATCGTCACTATTGACATTTTTAGTGCCAAAAATGTTGATAGTGATGATGGCTAAATCATCACTTTTCAGATATTTTTTTAAATATTATTGTCCTGGTAAAAGTAACGATTTGTCATGTGTCGCCTTCGCGTAACTCAAACGCAAACACAAACTCAAGTTATGTGACTTTGAAATTGTTCTTTCCTGTTTGTATCTTTATTTTCATTGTGGTAAATAAATAAGTACAGAGATTTCAAATGAGTAGACAGGATATATCTCAAAAATGAGCACCGGTTGATCTCTGTAGGAATAACATTATCACGGTACCGAAGAGATAGACAGATCATTTGCACCTTCATTTTTCCATCACCATAAAACTGACCCTTTCATAAACGTGCTTCTAATGTCATAAATTACAACCTGTTGAGAATAACTTCTGACATAACTGTCATGAATTATTGGAAAACAATATATTTTGTTTGTGCACCAATGTAGGATGTGAACAAATATATAAACCAGGATAGTAACGGATCGATCAAACCATATCATCAGTTTTGGATATTTTCAGGTTGTCACTTTGAGATCAAGAAAACAATTTATCATACATCGCAATTTGCTTGCCTCGGAAGGGTTCAGCAAGAAGTTAGACCCACTCGAGTTTTTACCAAATTATGATCATATGGAGCTCTTCAGCGGAATTTATCACAAGATGGCTCTTCTCATAACCCAAGTGTCCTTTTCTGGTAGCCTTATACAATGAATGTCTATGAGAAAACAGATTTTGAAGCATAAAAAATAAAGAAGACATGTACATTCTTTATGTTACTATCACCGGGAATGTAACTGTGTCCAGATGGGCTCTGCCAGTGGTAACCGTACCACTTTTGGATTTTGTAATGATTCACTGAATTTACTGAATTCAGTGAAATTATTTCGGAAAAGCCCCATTAGCATTGCTACGTTTACAACATCAACACAAAAAGGATTCCAACAATAAATTATTATGTCCAGTGAGGATTGAACCACTATCATGCTCTAACATCTAAATTCAAAAATCAAGTGATGCATGAACAAGAGACAATTTAAAAACTTATAAGTAGCATGTGCCAAGTTAGCTCAGAAAGGAGAGAAACAACCCAGAGGTACCCAGTTCAATCCTCACTTCAGGTGACATTTTGTTTTATGTAGCAAAGAATCTGATGCAAAGTTCGTGTAAATTGAATTTTTCTATTTTGAATTAGAAAATTGATTGAATTCAACTAGCAAGTTGACAAAAAATTGTAATATTAAAGTTTAAAGATAACATGCGATATTGTCAACACTCAGACAAATCACTAAACATCACGCAGTCTTCGACATTTACCGCGATCCTAATCACATTCCTGGAAATTCCGATTCTCATTAAAACAATCAAATATTGGAGGCAGAAGTCAGTTTTCCCAACTAAAAATTATCGGAAAACAGGTGTGAATGGAAATTCGTGAATTAGATATCGAAAGGAGATTTTAAACCATTTATTTTGATAGCTATGTGATTTGAAAAGTCGAGGTTTTAGATCTAATACTTCAAATCTAATATTTTAGTTTTAACACTTGTAGTTTAAATCTATTCACTAAAGAAATACAGTAACATCCACGCGAAGATTACAGCATCCACACCTGTTTTTTTATCCGTCACCAGTTTTAGCGGTAAGGCCACGTTATGATTGGGAAAAGGCCTCAAGGATTGCTGCAGTTTTATGCCAGTGTTAAGTGTTAGGTCAGTTAATTGACTTCACATCAGGAAGCGTAACCCCCCTCCCCCCTCCTCCCAAAAAAGCTAGTAATGATTTCTGGTAAAGTTTCGGGAAAGAATCAATATTCAAGCATACATTCATACATTACCGAATGTCTTACTACTCAACTACAGATGGAAAAAAGGCATGTGCATTCCGGGCTTTCTACGGACCACCTTTTTTGTTGTTTTTGAAAAATTGTGGTTAAATATTAAGTCGATGATCCGACATAATAGGGTTAAATTTGCACATGTTAAAAATTTTACTAAAAAGAAATCTTAATTTTCATAAATCTTAATTTTACACTACAAAACAGATTCACGCATCTGGAGACAAATGGTTGAAAAAAAAACTTTCTAAACGTTTTTTGTGAGAATAACTGAACTTCACATTGTGATTAAATTGATTCTTGGAAGATTAACAGATTATTGATTCTGAAAATAAAGGTTAAAACGATGCAAATGTAATTTACGCGCACGAAAACGTACTGAAAGACGTTGGGAAAAACTCTGGTGGAAAATATATCCAGGCATGGAATTCGAATGGATTTTAACTACTAATGAAACGAAAAGTTATAATCTGTTACTTGAAATTATCTCATTACTAGCTTTTCTGGAGGTTGTGAAAATATAAGGTTTAGCAGTGGTGGAGTGTTTTTGTACGACCATATCTGGTCTTGTGTGGGGCTCTCCAGTCCTTGTTTACACCTACAATTCACATTGATTAACCGGCTTTTCGATGACTTCCAAAATTTACTAACGACACAAAATTGACATATATCTGACGACTTATTTGCTTAAATTTGGCTTAAATTACAGCCATCTAAAAAGATGAAGAAACTGTTTAATATAACAAAGAGGTGCTCTCGATCGGGGGTTCAATTTAATGTTTCCCGTGCGATACCAATTCCTTCCACACACCCTAAGTCTAATGGCCTTGACCCCTCAGTGCCATTCAACACAACCTGCGGGAACCATTATCAATGATTACATATTATAAACTCATATGTCACACATGCACCACAGATACTCTTTCTCAAATTGAAACACCAAGTTGACAGATTTGTCAACATTGCTAATGTTGTACTATTTGCAAAAATCTCGAACAGGTTCTCGGTTGAACGCGATCAATAATAATCTATTCATATATGTGCATGTCTGTAAATACATGTAAAATTACTGGACTTATTGAACTCACTCATTGATCATCGATTCAGGTTTTTGTGATATAATTTTGAAATATATTGCTTGTGTATGAAAAATACCATCACCAAACAAGAAAATTCCCAGACTTCACAGTCACATTAAACTCTGGCTCAGTTGCCATACAGACCTCTGTACAGTAAGCAGGGTGAACCAGAGGTGAATCTGAGGATCACACAGCCGAGACAGCACACAAGTAAGGGATCCATCCTGGCTTCGAAACCCAGGTCAAACCTTATCACAAGTCCAAAATAGGGGTATCAGCGTCCCCACAAAAAGAACTTCTGTCCTTCCACATTTTTTAAAGAAACTCAGGCAGGCTCCGGGCAGAATGCCATTTGATAGGCAGTCGTAGCAACAGCATATTCTCAAGATCTACGCAAGGCAAAAATAAATCTACGGTTGTAGTGAATCGTGACCATTCTTATTCTACGGCAAAAATTCCTCACAAATCAAAAAGAAATCGGAAATGTCATTACAGTTAATTTCATTTATTTTGTGGTGCGACCTTTTTTGTTCTTTTGTGACACGCTGGGTGCCTGGCCGAAAAAACGATGGACTTTATCGCAACTTTGTTAGGGCCCGTTTACGCCAAGCCTCAGAGTCAAATTGGCGTCAATGCTGCGATGACACTTGCGACACAGTTCTCATTGGCCACAATGGAGTCACTTGAGAAGGGGGTTGCAACCCATTTTGTAGCAACTTCTTTGTGGTCAATGAGAACTGTGTCGGAAGTGTCATCGTAGTGTTGACACGAAAGCGAATCATTTTGAGATTTGAAACGTTTTTTAAACGTGACAGTCCTTTGTAGGGTCAATTAACACGCAGATCTCGAGAAACCGAAAGTTTGATGTTTGTCGTCAGTCAGTGTGAATGATGCATTTACTTCCTAAAACACATTTTCAAGCGACATCACTTTTGAAATCGCTAATGCTGCATTACTAAAGCTACATGTTGCTTGAAGTGTATTACGCCTACTGTATTTCATTGTGAATTGAAATATTTCGAAGTGGCGGATCTAGGATTTCCCAGACGGGAGGTGCCAACCCCCAAGGTGGGGGCGCCAACCTATTATTTGGCCAAAATTTCCCAGACAACTGCATGAATATGAAAGAAATTGCACCGGGGGCCCTGGCGCCCCTTTAGATCGGCCAATGTTTTGTTGTACGGTTATACAGACACGAACCATTTCAACATTCAATTCAGAAACCTCAATTCATATTGATGGCAGTGTAGCGATGTCAACTTCGCATTCACTTCTATTAAGTGTGACAGGAGCTTAACGGTTTCTACCCACGTTTATTTAATCGCTAAGATTTGATACCAAGTTCATTTCCGCACCGATATCTTCCTACGCTCGGAAATAGTATATTTCTTCCTCTGTTTCGATTTAATTTAATGACGTAAGTTTTCGCAGCTTTTAATTTGTGTCTTTTTCATTTGACTCATTTAAATAATGGACTGTCAAAAAGTGCGATTTACATCTATAATCATTAGGAGATTTCTTTTGAATTAAGAGGATGAAATCCCACGCAAACAGGCCAATTGAATCCCCTGTTTCTCACCTTTCCAGATTTAGTGAATGCTTGGATTTAGTGGCAGATTACTGATTGGTTCAGGCGTAATTCCCAATTTTCCCCTATAGTATGTAGAAATTTTTGTCTAACTGTTTGTCTGTCACTCTTTCCAGTGATTGGCTGTGGGGATATGACGTCATGTCATTCAAAACAACAGGATGACTGCCTGAAGAAGTAGGGGGTACCCCTAGTTCTACGTAAAATATATGGCTAAACTTTTAAGCCTAGACATAATATAGAGTCCAAAACGGTAATGAAAACAATGCAGCAAATCAAACCCCCCACAGAATTTTTTTTTTTTTTGAAATTTTTTTTTTGTTTTTTTGAAAAATTTTTTTTTTTGAATTTTTTTTAAAATCTTTTTTGGGGGACATAAGTCCCCAGAAATAGGTTGGCTATGCAGCGGGCAGTATGCCTCTTGCATTTACGCAGGATGACTTTCTTGTTGTTGTTAGATCTATATGGCAAAATGAGGTTTTCATTGGCGGGTCTAGAGGGTGCCAGGACTGCAGTGTTTGGGGAAAATTGGGCAAAATAATAGGTTGGCGCCTCCACCTTTACGGTTGGCGACCCCTCCTCTAGGAAATCCTCGATCCGCCACTGGTTTTGTTTCGAAAGTCCTGTGACATTCAAATATCTCATTTATATCGATCGAAAGTCATTTGAAATTATTTTGAACAACAGGTGTACAATTGCATTGTTCCAAAAGAACCCAAAACCTATTGATGGCTTCCAGACACTAAATTTACTTTGAAGATTGATATCGCTTTGACATTGATGTTTCGGTGGCGAAGAATTTTTAATCGAAACTCAGCTGGATTTGTTCTTAAAATAGACTCTAAATGAGAAAAAAAAATCACTGAATGCTTGTTCTTTCGACTACAGATTTGTTTCGACCATCAAAATGCCATTCATAAATTGTCATCGAAGTTCATTAAAATTGTATTGAACAAGAAAGTCCTCCTGCGTGAACGCAAGAGGCATGCCGACCGCCGCGTAGCAAGTACTCGCTGTGCTGTCCTATCCTGGGGGGGGGGGGGTACCCCATCCCAGCTGGGCTGGACCTGGCTTGGGTACCCCCCCCCTCCTGTGGACGGACACACGCCTGTGAAAACATAACCTTCCCTCGTACTACGTACGCGGTCGGTAACAACTAAGCCTGACTACCACATATTAAAATAGACTCTAAATGAGAGCTTTTTCCTTCGATGATAGATTCGTTTAAACATGACGATCCAAATGCCACTCGTAAATTGTCATCGAAGTTCATAAAAATTGTATTGAACAACTGAGCAATCTTCTGTTTTCTTTCATGGAGGGAAATTCTAAACATGAAAGTTACATCTCCGGGTGGATAACGAGAAATCCCACATAATAGGATTCAGCAGTGGCGGATCCAGGATTTCCCACATGGGAGAATTCAGTACATAAGAAACTAGATGTACAATTTTTACGACATTATATTAAAGGGAGTGATAACCCCACAGATTCAGGTTCCAACCTATCATATCAGCCAAAAACCTGAAAAAAGTGACCACGGCAGTGGCGGATCTGGGGGAAGGGGCGCGCCCAGCAAGCGCTCCTTGTGGATCAAAATTTCTTTAATTTTATAGGGTTTTTCAGAAAATTGTATAAATATAATGGGTAGGCGCCCCCGGCTAGGGGTTGACGCCCCCTCTAAGAAGAAGCTCTGGATCCTCCTCTGCATGAAATTTACACATCCCCGGTGCCCTCTAGATCCGCCGTTGGCGGTAGTGATGTCACAAGAGATTTGACGAATCCTTTACGTGATAAAATCCACAAATTACGACCTAGTAGAGTGCACAGAAATAAATTCATTTTTTAACAATTCACAAGAATAAATCCACCCATTTACATTTTGATTGATTTTAATGACGATGGACGGGAAAAGATTTTCTGTCTGCATTTTCACATTTCAGTACAAAATAAAATTGAAGGCTCCCGTGCATAGCAAACACCCCATAAAATGGCAGGACTGCGACAAGATAGAGCCAGATTCAGAAGTACATGGAAGTAAGATCCTATTCAAACATAAGCGTTTATTTCTACCTTTGTAGAAAACGCGGCCTGCTGCCATGCTGGCCGTCAAGAGGTCAGCAGGTGTCACACCAGAGGTGAATCTGAGGAAGCACGCAAAGGTGAGGAAGCAGGCAAGCAAGGGATCCACCCTGGCTTTGAAACCCAGGGCAGACGTCACCAAAAGTCCAGAACAGGGGTATCAGGGTACCTAAAAATCTTAAAAAAAGAAAAAAAAAGCATTTATTCATTTGCAATAAACTCTCACCTTCACAGTTAAATTTCAACTCATAACGATACCTGCCACATTGTCAGTGGTGGACAGATCTACACCGACAAATTCTTGGTGCCACCCTTCTCCCCCCCCCCCCAACCAAGTTTAGATTTCCAGACATTTTGGCAAAATATGGTGTTGGCCAGCCCTCACAGAGGACTGGTCACGCGATCCGGGTAATGTTAATACTGTTGGTTTCCAAGGTAATCCTTAATCCATCCATGATTGGTATGGCCAGTTAAGAGGAAAAAGATTATTTCGGTCAAACAAATTGACAACTCGCTATAGTGACAAACCTCTTGAAAGGAGAACAGCAAAGAAAATTTAAGGCTTTATTACCGTTTGGAGGTTCATAATGCACACCTTCAAATCATGAGACGCATTTTTCTTTGCTTGGCACTGGTAGCAATTTTTTTTTGTTTCCAGTGCAAAAAGCCCGTTGATGGTGAATAAATTTTACGCTGGTTTCACAGAAGTTCCCGACTTTTTCTGACGCAGATTGAGGTTTCACTGGAGATTTTATCCTTGATTTGTACAAAATGTCAAAGATTTTTATCTCTTTCTTGCGCAGATATTTCTTGTAAGATTTTAAAATACAAGGCTTTCATCCTGAGGAGAATTCTGACTTCAAAAACTGTTTGACATGATTGTGTCAGAAAATCTATTTGCCAGAATAGTACCATGTGGAAAGTCCAGACAATTCTGACTGGTCTAATTCTGATTCCATTTTCATTGAATCTGTTCAGAACAAGTACTGTTTGAAATCAATAAATATTGCATCTATCTCACATAACACACATTTTATGACAGAACACAAATAAGTCAGTTCTGACTGTAATCGGATGATGGGGGGTGTAACAAGCAATTTTATTGGTTCTCAGCAAGTGGGCTTTTTCCTGAACTTACCTCTTGCAACAGTTACAAATTGGATCAGGAAAGGCCTACCTTCTACAGGTACATTCAAGAAAAGCCTACCTACTGGTCAGCATACTTAGATTAAATCATCACACTGCTTATTTCAGTGTGTCCTTGAAAATCCACCTCACGTATGATCAGGTATTTCCAGTGAGCCCTCCAAGTAGAGTGAGGTGGGTTCAAGTAAAGCTGATCACATTCTGGGTAGATTTTTCAAGGACCCATCTCATATGCAGTGTGTAACTAATAGAATGTCTGATATTTTAAAAAAAGGATGTAGGATGGAGGTTGTGATAAGGGCAACCATCTTGTTACACTTAGAGATCTTGTGACCAAGAATATTGTAGATGACTTTCTCGAAGTACCACATCATTGAACAGTTGTTTTAATAACCACTATGCGGTTTTTTCTGAGTTCAGTTGAAAAGTTTTTAATTAACGTACCATTCAATAACGCATTATTCAGAATTGACTTGAAGTTCTGCCGGGTGACTTAAAATGTTATGCGAAATGTTAACGGATGATTTTGCAGTAAGTTTGATCAGTGGCCTTTTTGAGGAGAAAAACATCCTGGAACTATAAACATTTGAAATGTGTTCAAAAAATAACCGCCACCAACGGCAGCGTGAACGCTGGATAATATGGGCCCGGAACCCATTCGATCTTTTGACGTCAGCGTTGACGTTGCTGCTGCCACTGCCACTGACGCTCGTTGTGTATGAAACAGCTGAAAGTCAATATAGTCCATCTTGACGCTGTCGCTGACGTTCGATGTGAATAGACCTTTAGACCTGTTTACACCAAGTGTCAGCGTAGCTTCAACACTGCGATGATGTTTGCACCACAGCTCTCATTGACCACAATCGAGTCGCTCTAAAATGGGTTGCCACCCCATTCTCAAGCGACTCCATTGCGGTCATGAGAGCTGTATCGCAAGTGTCATTGCAGCATTGATGTTGATTCTTAGTGTAAACAGGCCCTTACATTGATCTGAACGTAAAATCTATGGAATTTGAGGTGCTTAGTTGAAGTGCGCGTTCGAGTTTTCCTAAATGGAGATGTATCCTGTAGATTCTACAGAATCACGAGAGAACTAAAAAAGATCCATCAGCAAAATATTATACCCAGTGGGAGCTGAACCCAGATACCTCTGACTTTAATGCCCTGCATGCTACTATCTGAGCTAATTCCCCTATTTGCTGGCAGTTTCAGCCCTTTAGATCCTTATGTAGTCATGTTTTATTGATTCTAAAAAACTTTCTAAGTCCAAGAATCAATATAGCATGACTACCTAAGGATTTAAAGGGCTGAGACTTCCAGCAAATTGTTACATGGTTGACTGCTTCACTAGTATACTTGGTCACAATATGGTTTTAGGCTGAAAAACATCAGATATGCAACAAAAACATCTGAGGTGCCAAATATAACTAATCAGACAAGAAAAAATTTAAATGAAAATTTCCGTCTGATTTGATCAAGAGTTCACAAACACACAAGGTTGGAAATGTTGGCATTATTACCAACTTTGTGTTCCCATATATTTGCAATTTTCATCTTTATTTAGATCTGCATCAACTGCTGTCAGTAAATGTGAAATTAGAAATCAAGGGGTATGTGAGGATTACGGTTTAATATTACAGTGGACTGGTTGATTGTTATGGAAGAGCTAAAACGAAGTTGGAATTTCACTGCCTTTAGTTGGCATTCTTGTATTGTTAGGAGATTGTGAAAAACCCTATTATGAACGAGAGGCTCTTGCAAGTGAGAAAAGGCTTGTAATAGCCTTCCCTTGTGCTTCAAGTTCAATTCATTTAATTAGATGTATCTATTACAAATTTGGAAAAAACACAACTATCCCAAATGTCAGACATCACATTAGAAGATTACTTTTGAGTTATGAGGCCGAAATCGCGTGCAAACAGGCCAACTGAATCCCCTGTTTCACACCTTTACAGATTTAGTGAATAGGGTTGTAGCGCGGAAGACCACTGATTGGTTAACGCGTAATTCCCAATTTTCTCCTGTTGTGGCTGATAGAAACCCTGATTGTATCCGAAGGTCCCTTATCAATTTACAGTCAATGTCGTGTTCCGAAATTACTTTGTGTCCATTAGAAAGTACAATATATCAGGTATCTGGTATGTATTACTTGTTTATTAAACAAAATGATTCGTGCTTGTTTTCAATTGATTTTTTTACGATAAGCAAATCCGATACATTTCTGTCAGATTATTTGACAGATCTAAAGTTACACAGAACAAAATAAATTTTGTCAAAAATTGCCCCCAGTGGGGTTTGAATCCACAACCTCCAGATCATCACCCTAATGCTCTGCCCGCTGAG
>JBCAUG010229601.1:0-18808 GCA_038406175.1 Haplosyllis leylae | reverse complement strand
ATCAAGGCAACAACTTGTCTACTTAGTTTAGTAATATTGTTGCTCACTCCTTCTTGGCTATGACTTGGGATGCCTCTGATATGTACAGATTGCCCAACAGGAAGTAAACAATGATCCCGTGTTTTTCACCATTTCTGAATTTTTTGTTTACTTCCTGTGAATATATATGTGAATCATAGATATAAATAGAACACGTGTGTGAAAAAACCTTTCTTTCTAGGACACACACGGTACACACATTTATCTCTATGATGTGAATACTATACGATATGAGAGCCATCCCCAGATGTACTGTAAAAACCAAAATGTAGATTGGATCAATCCCTCTAGGGAGTCCTTTGACCTGGATGTATCCATTAAGAAGTATATTTCTGCAATATCATTTTATGGAAAAATGTGCTCAATTTTGCAGCTCAAAAAGAAAAATGGGAAGGTGGAGGTAGCCTGTCCAGTGGGTAGTGACCAGGGCTAGGAGAGCCCTGAGGAGAAGCATAGCGCAGGAGGAAGTTGAGGAGCCATAAGAGACAAAGTGTTCTAATGTGTATCAGGTGGACAGACTGTAGTTGGCATTATTTAGTCAATCCTGAGTATAAGCTGGGACCTGTCCACCAGGAGGTCACTAGAGTGGGGAGTGCTCTGGGGAAGATCCAGTGCAGGTCTGCTCTGGAACCCACAAGGTAGAGCTGTGGATTCTGTGGAACTTGTTTGTAAATATCTGGATATATTGTATTAATTGAAACTTATACTAAAGGACTAAAACTGCACCAACACTTGTGTTCAGGGGGCTTAAAGAGTTCCTATATAAGCAATCTAGCTCTGCTCGAGTCCAGGGCTGGTCATTGCATCTGTGACATCTGTATATTCTCCATAAACTATGATCCTATGTGGTCAATAAACTATATGGAAAGTTGAAATAATATTTTGTTGACTTGTTTTTTCATCTGGTTGAAAGCACCACAAAATAAAGAAACTACTGACAGGGACAGTGCATCTAGGCCTGGACAAAGGTCAGCATCTGCTACAGGCAAGCTAGTTTTCTCCACACAGAGGACAAATCTCAACTCATGCTGAGATACCTCAGATTAATAGAAAAATGATATGGCAAATGTAGGGGGGCTAGAACAATCTGGAAGGTAAGATTAAAAGTTTAGCAAAGTGGGGCTTGATTTGTTTTCAGAAAAATTTTAAATTAGGACCCTAAAATTCATTGTTGAACTCGAAACTTGTCACCAGCAGATCCATGCGGGGCCTGGACCCTCCCCTGACCCTCAGATTTGGAGGCTCCAGTGTACAATTTGGAGGCCCTAGTGTACAATTTAAGAGCTAAAACAATGTATTTTAGGGCCCTTATTTTATATTTGTTCAAAAACATTTCAGCCTCACTTTGCTCAGGATAACTTTAATTTACATTCTGCTTGTCTCACTCTGCTCGTTATTTCATATTTCATCTTCTTACATGTACATTATATTGACTCAAGCCATGAACTTTTTTGTCTGTAAAGATTAAAATAAAGTATTTTTGCATACATTATTGCACAAAAAATGTCTGAGAATTAATAAATATTTTTATGTTAAATTGTTTTGAAATTTCAACAAAAAATGCTCAGGATAGTAGGAAGGTGCATATTTTTAAGTTAAAAATGCAACAGCTTCTGGGGCCCCAAGTGGGTCCCAGACCCTTGATTTTCAGGCTAATGTATCTGTAAAGTACACAAATTTTGAAAAACAAATTTATCAAAATGCCCAGAAACTTTTATATTGAAATAGATATTTGACGATGTGCCTAAACAAATGTAAGTTAATTTTTTTGAAGAAAAAGTACCGAGAAAAGTGGGAGAATGCATATTTGACAGTTAGAAATGCAAGAGCTTCTGGGGCCGGGCTCCAGACCCCCAAATTACAGAGTAACATGTCTGCAAGCTACACCAAATGAACAAAGAGGACCCTTGATTTTCTCAGATAAAGAAAAGGAAAATTACCTCTGTCAAAATGGCCAAAATGTTTGTATTGAAATAGATATTTTGTAATGTGCCCATGCAAATACACATTAAGAAATTTGAAGAAAAAATACCAGGAAAAGTGGGAGAATGCATATTTGACAGTTAAAAATGCAAGAGCTTCCAGGGTCCTAAGGCAGGCCCTGGGGAATCCATCATACACAGGTGAGTAAGCACACAAGTGAGGAATCCCTCCTGGCTTTGAAACCCAGGGCAGATGTCACCAGAAGTCCAAAACAAGGGTATCAGTGGCCCCACGAAAGGGACTTATGTCCCCCAAAATTTAAAAAAAAAGAAGAAAGAAAAGGTAGGCCTTGCACCTCAATATTCACTCACTCCACATGGCTGACTTAGCTTCACTACGTCGGCAAAATCTCGGGAAAAAATTCTGGCCTCCCCTTGACCAAATCCTGGATCTGCTACTGCTTGTATACTTGTATACCTCCAAATCTTGGGGTCTGTCGAGAGGGGGAAGGGAGGGCTGCCTCTGAGGCCCCCTAGATTCGCTAGTTAACATAGTTTGGATCCATCACTGGAAATTGTTCAAAAGAACAAAAGGTAAAAGTTTATGTTGGGAGCCATACAAAGCGATATGTGTTGGGAGTACTGTGTGACAGCTTGTTAGGGTCACCTTGATGTGATGTCTTTCGGGCGCTTCCTCCTTGAACCTCAAAGAATTGAAATTTTGATTCAGGAACTGAGAGCAAATAAAATAATCATTTTTCATTTAATTTCTGGAGCAAACAGGAAATACTGCAACAACTGAGTTATAATAATTCATTTGTCAGTATTCAGTTGAGTGCTGAACTGTTGTACCTGTTGAAATCGGATTTTTGCGTCACACCGTGCTATGCACAGCTACCTATGCTTACTACTGTCTTTATTTAAATATTGGAAAATCTCTTATGTTACACAGTCCTCACTCTTATCACAAGGTGACTATTATACATATACCACATTTCTGAAATTTACAGAATCTCGTTATAGGTTGGGTGGAATTCTTTCAGGGTTGAAGTGTTTTCAACCATTAAAATTTTGTTTTTAAAAAAATTCTATTAACTCAAATAACAGTGAAAGAACGCAATTATTTTGGTAATGTAACATGTGTATTAAAACATCAAATTTGAGCGCTTTAACCAAAGGAAGCAAATAATGAAACGAATCCGCCGCCACTGGCCTACCCTCAGTGTTGCCTAATATGTCGGCAATACTACACAAATAAAATGAAGAGTCATAGATCCCCCCCCCCAAAAAAAATAAAATAAAAACAAATGGTGGGAGTGGGAAAACGTGGTGTTATCCTGGTTGGAACCTAGATCCCAAATTTATCTGTATTTTCAATGGCGGACATAGTGGAGGAGAGGGTGGGCAAAGGGACCATATCCCTCTGCTCCTGTAAAGCTATGCAAAGAAGACAGTTGCCAAAGATTGTCGCCAAAGATGGTCGTACAAATTTCATATTTTTTTTGTTGCTCATCTATCGCTAACTGGAGTGGATCCTTTCTGGCAGAGGTTGTGGTTGAGATTTTTAGCAGAGGTTCGTCCCGAAAATATACTCCACAGTTAAATTGAGTATGTCACGTAAATATTTATTTTTAAAAAACATACTCAATTTAACTGTCAAGTATATTTTTACTTGCCTGTGGTATCTGCCTGAAAAAAACTCAATTTTACTGTCGGGTATGTTTGGATCCAAAAACCTACACAATTTAACTGTTGAGTATGTTATCAGATCGAACCTCTGCCAGAAATCTCAGTCTCAGCCTCAGGTAAAGCAGATTTCTGGATTCGCTACTGATTTTATGGGAACAATAAAAAATCAGGATCGAAGATGGATGGAGCTAGTCAACCAAGAATTCCCGTCTTCATTAACTCACAAATTGGTATTGATAGCACTTTGTAATATTAAAGAACACATTGCTGACAGAGGTTAATGCCTGATTATTGCTGCAAGTTAAAATAAAACTCATCAGTCGCTGAAGCAGCATGATATTGTGCGTTTAACTGGTCCAAACAAAATCTTTTAGTCTTTGTATTTCCTTGCCTTGAAAGACACTGGTTCATCGGTTCACGTTCTTCGTTCTGAATAGTTTACGTATTTATATTGTGGACATATATCGGCCCAGAGTCTGGATCTTCTTAATAATGCGCGGCGAATTAACTGTTGAACATGAAATTTTCAGGTACAAATGGTTACTCATGTTACCCCTTTGAATTAACTATGGGTAATATGATTAACAAGAAGTAAGGACATGTGTACTTTAACATTTTTTTCTGACCGACAGTTTGTAGGGATGCATGATTTAATAAACTGAAGCATGATCTTTAATATGTACCTGTGCCCATAATTTGGCATTAGATTGGTCCAGACAGTTTATTCAGATGATTATTCAATAGATCCAGATAGAGACAGCTTCGGTCTCACGTTTTACATTCACAAATTTCTGTTTAACATCAATGCGGATGCTAGTCGTTTTCTATCCTGAATACGGAGTTCGTATTATATATCCAGGTAAATATATTTACATGCTAAAATCTTATCAAGATTTCAGCTTCAAATACTGACTGCCACAAGAACGAAAAGTCACAGATTACGACTTACAGGGTTCAACTTGTTTTTGTCAACCAGTGAAACTCTGCCGTACAATTCTTATCTGCGACGCGGCCTAAAATTTGATTGAAATATGCAATGCATTTTCTGATCCTCTTTCAATTGAATTTTAAAACGAGAACACTTTCAACTGACAATTTCGTACAGTAATTTCGTCTGCTCTGACAGGAACTTTGCGTAATATATTCCCAGTTCCTCGCCTTCTGATACCACAAGGTCGGATTGCCGCAATAAATCGTCGAGCAATGTCGTTATCGTTGAGATAAGTTTGTTGACCTCTTCCTCAGGTAGACGCCGAGATAGAATCTGTCGCAAGCACAACATGAATGTTGCCTTCATTGCTGCACACTTTAGCTTCCCTTCTTCTGAAATCTTTTCTGTTGTGGGGAGAGGGGCGGGAGGTGGGGGGAGAAAAGAAAAATATCAGTTTAGTAAATCACAAAAATTGGTAATGTTTGTTAACAAGAGGCGGCCTTAGCGGTCAGAGTTGGCGCTTGGTGAAACAAGCAAGTGCTGTGTGACTGTTTCTTTACCAATGTAAATCATCACAGTCAGATATTTGGATTTCGGAATGGGTCTCGTAAGAATTACATACCATGTTCATACACAGTCAGTATAGCCAAGAACAGGGCATCCTCTTTGTATGTCAGATCCAACCCGGTCCATCGCTGCTTTAATTCATAACTATTCTTGGTTACCTACAATGAAGAAAGTAAAGATCAAGAGACGTTCAAAGACCTCCCGTTTGAATTGAACCAAATCAATTAACAAAATACTCAAGCCATGTAAAGTTTAATTTCCAATGGTTATCTCAAGTGGAATTTAAACTATGTGCAAACTATAACTGTCAATTGATTGCACCTTTTTAAAATCAATTTGTACATTTAGATACTTTCACATGTTTTATGTAATGCATTTAATACCTCCTAATAAATTGTTTGAAAAAATCTATTTTCTCTATGTTTCTCATACCTCCTCGGAATGAACTAATTTCATCATATCTGACGGTACAATTTCTGGTACGTTGTTCATTTCAACAAATATTAGAAAGTCTCCCGGGTCCGGTAGTGCCACATGGAGCAGGTATGGTATAATCAAAATCCATGCTCTGCCTGCAAGTCGTGTTGTATCATGATTGAATAAAGCGAAGAAATTAGACTAAAGAATAATGAGCAATTTGCATATATTAACATATGCTTTTTGCGTACCCTCGCTGTGTACTGTGTTTTACGATGAATAATGATATTCACATTGATATTTGCTAGGGGGTTGGGGGTTTTGACATTTAGTCCAAATCTGCTTGTACCCCGTACAAATATCATTGTCATTTATGGAAATACCATGCCATGTTCTGCAAATACCATTCTGAGGTGCAAATATCATTCCAAATTTTTTCTTACTGTATAATTTTCTAATTGGAGTAATAGAGGTATGAGGTATAAGCAGATTTGGAGTTAACATCAAAAGTTGGTATTAAGATCCCCCCCACCCCCCTGCCCCTCACAAATATCGCTGCGAATATCATTATTTGCTGCAAAACACAGTACGCAGAGAGGGTACACAAAAAGCAAACACAGCATTTCTGGTGCTACACTCGCTCAAGAAACTTGGTGAAGAAACTTGGTGAAGAAACTTTGCACTTACCCTTGACAATGGCACATCTGTCATCAGGATGCAGGGACTTGAAACCCGGTAACTGCAGCAAGAATGTCGACACCTTTTTGATGAGATATTCGAATATGTAGCCCATTTTGACGCAATACATGAGACGGCCTAAAAAATAACGTAAAAAAGTGAATTATTGACAGTCAGGAAACGTTAAAAGGCCTGTTCACACACAACGAATTAACAGCATAACGTTGACGAGCGGCACCTTTGATCTTTTTGACAGGCACTATGACTGTCAGAATGGGTTGCATACCCCTTTCGCTCGCCGACGTAACTGGATCCATAACGGGGTCGCTCGATGTGAACAGGCCTTAACGCGACATGACCAACCAGATTATAACAATTAGAACAAGAAAGTCCTCCTGCATGAACGCAAGAGGCATACCGCCTGCCGTGCAAGTGCTCGCTTGTGTTGTCCTATCCTGGGTGGGGGAGGGGGGTACTCAGCTGGTGGGGTATCCAGGCTGAGTACCCCCAGCTGATTACCCCCCAGCTCAGTACCCCCTGGCTGAGTACCTCCCCAGCTGAGTACCCCTCAGCTGTGGGACTGAGTACCCCTCAGCTGTGGGACTGAGTACTCCCCTCTAGTTGTGGGCCTGAGTACCCCCCCCAGCTATGGGCCTGAGTACCTCCCTCCCCCTGCCCAGGCCAGAGCCTCACAGACCACCCTGGCTATGTGTATGATCTGAGTACCCATCCCCTGTGGACAGACAGACACCTGTGAAAACAGTAGCTTCCTGTTATACTACATATGTGGGATGTGGGTTGTAATAAGAAAGTCCTCCTGCATGAATGCAAGAGGCATACCACCTGCCATGTGGCAAGTGCTCACTTGTGTTGTCCTATCCCGGGGGGGGGGGTACTCAGCCAGGGGGTAGCTGGGCTGAGTACCCCCCTGGCTGAGTACACACCCCTGGCTGTGGGACTGAGTACCCCCCAGCTGTGGGCCTGAGTACCCCCTCCCACAGACCACCCTGGCTATGTGTATGATCTGAGTACCCCCTCCCCTGTGAACAGACAGACACCTGTGAAAACAGTACCTTCCCGTCGTACTACGAACGCAGGCGGCAACAAATTCGAATGCGTTTAGTGATGATTTTTCTCCTTTGGTTTAAATCAGTGCAAAAGGTTCACAAGAGATTCTTTCTCACTGGGAATGGGGGAGCACTAAAGTGCGTTCTCGGCAGTTTTAACATTAATACAAGCATAAAAAAACCAATTTCGCTTTTGTAAGTGTAAACAGATTATGAGGGACGCTGAGGCTGTACCTACCGTCGGCGTCCTCACCAGTTTCTCGGTAAATCCGGCGATGCTCTTCCCTCGACATCTGTTCTGGCTTCGGATAATGCTGCTTCTGCTTCGATATCTTCAAAGATATTTACAACACATCAAACTCGACTCCGTCAGAAATGGAAATAAGTCATTTACAAGTTCAAAATTAGTGGGGTAGTTCTACTGCTGCTTAACCACTATCTTTGCTGCCCGCATCGGAAAGTTGCAGGAAGGTAAAGTTTTCAGTCATGTCTGCCCTTCTGTCTACAGTATGTGTGTGTGTGCTTGGGGGGGGTGCGGGCTGGGTCCCCTGTAGCAAGGAATCATTTGGTAGGGTCCCAACCTGTTTCTACTCCCTGCCAACAGCATCATGAGGTAGGGCCCCTTAAGGCTCTTTCACACTGTGCGATTTTTTCTGACTGTGATTGCGATTTGCTTTTCATCATAATGGGCTACATAGGAGTTGATGATGTTGTCGCAGTCACATAGTGTGAACACTTCTATTGAGTCCTGTGGAAGAAGAATCGCATTGGAATCAGAAAAAGCGCACAGTGTGAATGAGTCTTCACTCCCAGGAAGGACGAGACAAATAAGGACATGGTCAGGAAGGATTGGAACCCTCCAGCTCTGGTTCAACCCCGTTACGGTTCCGTTGCATCATGGGACCGGAAAGCAAGAGTGGTATGTCTCCTACTAGGCTTTCTTGTTTACTTTAACATCCTACCAAGTGCTTGTGAACGAGGGCTGGAATTTTAGCAGTAAATCCGTAAGGGATGAAATTCTGCGCGTCATAGGCGTTTACTATTATGTCCACCACAGTGTCCATATCTGAAAGAAAATTGAATGACGAGATATTGTGTTGAACAACAGTGAATGATACTAGATATCTATTCTGTTCAAAGGGTTATAACATTTTGTCTTTTGGGTAATATTTACGTTTCCCGTTTTTCATAAATTTATACTTTCAAAAGATTTTTACCGCCCGTGTACGTAGTACGAACAGGTAATATTTTCACAGGCGTGTGTCCTTTCAACGGGGGGTGGGGGTTACTCAGATCATACACATAGCCCGGGGGTCTGTCCAGGGGGATCTGCCTGGGGGGGGGGGTACTCAGATCATACACCCAACCAGGGGGTCTGTCCAGGGGGATCTGCCCGGGAGGGGGGGTACTCAGATCATACACATAGCTAGGGGGTCTGTCTCAGGGGATCTGCCCAGGGGGTACTCAGTCCCACAGCCAGGGGGGTACCAAGGCAGGGGGTACCCAAACTGTGGGGACCCGAGCCAGGTCCAGCCTGCCAGCCTGGGGAGGGGGGGGGTACTCAGGCAGGGGTACCCCCAGCTGGGATGGGGCACTTTCTTGTATTATATATTTCTCTTCATTATTGTCAATAATGAAGGCACAAAATAAAGAAACGTAAAATTCGTAGCTCCAGCAATTCACTGAATTCCTGCTGTCTCAGACCAGACGCTCACCTGAGTCTCTGCCAACGTCCGACAACAAAGATACAGGAAGAAGTCCGGAATTCCACGTTGACCTTTTGCCATTCACATCTTGGTTTCCTTTGTCAAGATTGCCCAAGTTTGAGGTTTCAACACGTGTACCAGATAAACCAGTATTCTGCTGGTCACGAGCATCCAGCAGTAACACCAGATCCCTATCTTCAGGCAGAATACCGTAACGTGACCTGGTTGGTTTATTTGGTACATTGGACCCGCCACTGCTACAAGTATCACCATCTCCTCCACCTTCATTCTGTCGTCTGTTAGTGTCACTGCTGCTTGTGGCAAGATTGAGCGGTTGGTTAGTGAACGCGTAGTTATCAGCATTGGGAGCATTCACATTACCACTGAACGACACTTGAATGCGCAGGTCTGTTTCACTGTACTCAGACAATCTCGAAATGTTTCTGTCCATATGATGCTGATGAGCAAGCGGTGGTTGAACTGTTGAATACTGACTGGGTGGTGGTAAGAAGCCATCATGAGCCGATCCTGAATTCGTTTTGTCATGGAAGTTCTGAAATTGTGCTTCAGTAATATTTACATCTAATGGATGTTGGTTGTTAACTGGATAATTTTCCTGGAATGTAGTTGAGTTACAGTGGTTGAATTGTGGGACACTTTTGCTGCTAGTGGAAGTTTGTGCGACGGGTTGACAGGATGGGTGAGTTCCCTGCTGCTTGGACTGAGTAGAGGTGGTAACCGTAGAAACAGCGATACTCCCGTAGTGGTCACCAACTGACTGATTTTCTCCGCCTGTCTCCTCGTTATTTCCACCTTGACACGGACTTAATTCCGGTTCTTGCTTTACTTCGCACAGGGTTGGCTGGCTCAGCTTTTTAAACGTTTCTACTCTCTTGGCGTGTGAATATCTTCCTCTCTTTATGGCTGAAATATAAGAAGATTTTTAGCACAAAGCACAAGGAAATCAATGTCGGTAAATTCTTCATTCGTTTATCATTATCATTGACTAAATAAATATCAGTGCCAAAGCAATAATTTAACAGAGGACATTAGGTCATATATATTTTTCATTTTAAGATCCCTTTTAAATGGAACAACGGACTTCACTGCCACTTGAAAAAAAAATTAAAATAATTCTAAAACACCATGGCAACAAATGGCAGGGTTTTGTACCATGAATATTTAGGTAACAAACCTAGAGCCTAACAGGTAACAGAAATGGAAACTTACTGACGTCAAAGTGAAAACCCAAAGTAAACACTATAATTGACTGGTAAGTTTCCACTTTCACTCAGCTAGGTTTTTGCACTATAGTTTTATTGGCTGAAACCTCATAATTCCTCTTGCATTTGTTGCCTTGGCTTCTCAGAATTACGGCTTATTCACACTGCACGGGAATGGGGCAGGGACAGGTACAGAGAACTGGACCAGCACAATAGGAAATAATGGACCCTGGTTCCTTTCCCTGTCTCATACCAGTGTGAACATTTCTGTACAATGGACCCATTACTCCTGGTCCGGTTCCCTGCCCTGTCCCGGCCCTTGCTGTGTGAATAAGCCATTAATTTGTAAAATGTTGCTCTCGACGACAGTGTCCATTTGCATATTACCATTTTTTTTCATTGTCTAAGAGTCCCTTTTCTATTTAGAACCATACCTCATGTATTTTCATCGTAAATAATTTTGCCATTACTCATTTTTCACCATACCTTGTACAGCCATTCCCAGCTTGAGGCACTTGCTGAACCGACATGCCGGACATGGTGGCTTCTCGCCTTTAATCTGCCGTAAAGGACTCTCCGTATCCTTACTGTGCAGGCAGCTGTACTCAAGCTTCAATTTAATTGTGCGACGAAAGAAGCTCTGAAAGGAGGAGAAAAATCACCACATTAAAATCTTACCATTAGAAGTAAATAGTTGACTGTGTGTCTTCTCATTGTATAATTACACCACAGACGATACACATGTGTGTGGTCTGGGATTATACACAGGCGAAAGAAACATGGACTGCATGTGCCTGCCCATGAGATATGTCACCAGAGGCGGATCCAGGAATCTCTATTGAAGGGAGGGTGGTCTTAAACATACGACTTTGGCAAGATTTGATAAATCACAAATCGAGAAAATTGTAGTCCGTGGTTTGTGGGGGGAGGGGGGGGGGGACAAGCAAGGGCTACATATATTGTGGGAAAGGGGCGGAGTAAATTATCTGTCAGTTAATATTGCTGTTGTTGTTGCAATCCAATGCTCTCAGTAATTAATCACTAATCCTGTGCACCGCAGATTTTCATAAACTGTTCTGTAACATTTCTCATGTACAAATGTTTTTGGTTTTGGTTAAAAATGGCATGTTTTCTTTTTTGAAATGACAAATAAATCTGTGAGAATACTATGAATTCTGAGCTTGTTTTCAACCCGAAATAGTGCAGCATCTCTGATTCAGGCATTCTGTTCGTTAACTCCATTCTTTCCCCATTGTGGAAGAAATCTAATTGGGTGCGTACCTTACAAGCCTCACAGGATATGACCCCGAAATGGTAGCCGGACGAGTTCGCACCGCACACCTGTCATCGAAAAGAAATAAATGTAGAAATAAATTCAGTCACGGAGAAACTTTAAGCGCACGAAAGCTATCCGCACGATCTTTAATATTATGAAACGTATTTCTCCTTGCTGTGCCCCTGTAATTGTAAATTGTTACTTGAAGTTCGAAAGTTATCTTAAGCTGTAAATAAAACGAAAAATCAATTGGATGTTCCCGAAAAAAATAATCAAATCGTAGCAAAGATGACGGCTCATCATTAGTCTCATCAGCCTATAGCAGTGGAGTTGCCAAGGCTACTAATTAGTACTATTGCATCATTACGGAAGGGAGACACTAATTATAGAAAACATAGGTACAAAATCAACATGTACTATTCGTGCGTTTGACTACAGTTACATACAATGTAGCATGAAAAATTTACTTGGCACGGCCCCAGCGGTATGGTGGTCCTGTGATGTTGTGATGTTTTCGTTTTGACTTCGCTTGACTGAGAATTTGTCACGGGATGTTGATCTGTAATTTCTGAAGGTTCAGTCTCCATGACCAACATAAGTCGCAAAAACCTAAAAACGTACAACAACGGAAATTGTGCTACAGCAAATATTTGCTGCATAATCAAACTGAATGACATCAGTTTATAATCGAAAAATCATTCATTCAGTTATATCTGATGATCTATGAAGGCCGCATTCTCGGTTTATTAATAAAATATTTCCAGGACCAATAATTGTGTGATAAAATCATGATTTATTTATTGTTTGCAGCCATTAATTTAGAAGTAGCTCAAGATCTGTCGAGGGGTTATTTTGTGTGATCCGAGAAAATAATAAATTGCGCAAATTTAAGATGTTTGTACTCCAACTGTTTTAAATTTCCTGTTATTTTTCCATCAGTGTAAATATGTCACAGTCTAGTTTGGTACCAGGCACATTGATTACTTATAACATTATGTACGTAACATGCGTGTACCAGTGGTGGATGTCAGTGAAGTGCCAAGGCTACTGGTTGAGACCTGCACGCCATGACAGATCAATTGATTGTGCGTACCTTAAGCCTTAAGTGAAGGTAAAACAAACGTTAGTACATAGAGCCAAAGTACCCAACCCTTTCAATCCCAATTAATAAATATGGCTGTATCCTAAAATGATTTCACTCCATGAAATGTTGCGAATGTTAGAAAAATTGCTATTTTTCATAGATCTATGAACCTGACTAGCCAAGGACAACTCCTTTATCTTATTCTACCTGTGAAGGTGAAATGAAGCTAGATAGAATGGCAATAAAACATGAATCTGTATCATACCTTAAGTCATTAAAACGTCCCTAACTTCTAGGTGCGATACGTGGTGGATCTTCAGGAAAAAAAGAGAGTCGACTATACTACAAAAACACCGAATTGTTATCAGCACATTCTGCTCCAAATGTTCACCTGAATCTGGGGCACCCGTGAAGCCAAGCAAAACAACGTGCACAGCTACCTAGTCATCATACTGTAATCAACGATTGCTGATTGGGGGAAAACAATGGTTGGGAATCTCTCTTTGTTTTTCCTGTAAGGATAAGATTTGTAGTGGTAATAATAATAGTGGTGCTAGTTTCATTTGTGTTTCAATTTTATGTAAATTAGAATGTCACAGAGAAAATGGATATTTAACAAAGGAATCATATCCGATTCAGTCCGATTGTCTGATATATTTCCAATGTCCATCTGTACATCGCAATATATCTGCGTAAAGTTGATTGAATTCGAGAAAAAGTCAAGGAGTTATCTCTGACGGATCCAGAAATTATGGAACAAAAAAAATAACATTCTCCGAGGAGTGTCTTCTCAATAATTTTTTTTTCTTTTTTTTTTTAAAAAAAACTTAAATTGGTCTCTAAATTTGTATTTCAAACAAGAAAGTCCTCCTGCGTGAATGCAAGAGGCATCCCATCCCTGCCCGGGTTGCGGGCGGTAAAAAGGTAAATACAAGATTTGTGGTGCGGAGAAGAGGATCCGCCAACGACAAAGCAAGACTTAAGTGTACCTTTCTGTTGCCAACAATTATTTCGGAACTAAATCATTGTCGGATTTGAGAGTTGTGAAGGAAGGGGTATGGGTCGAAAAAAATAGTGTAGAGAAATGCTGGATCCACCTTGATCATGCTTGAATTTTTAAACAATACTTCATGTTGGCACATTTTAGGTTTTCTACACGTGTTTGACTGAATTGAAGCTGCTGCTGATATCAGCTGAGGAAGAAGCAGCTCCATTAATTGATGCAGCAACAACTGAATTATTGAACCAGAATCTACGGCTGCTGCTGCTGGCACTGGGTCTGAGGACAGTCTGGACCGGGTGGATCACACACAGATAACATTACATCAAAATTATACACTGGACACTAAAGATTTATCCTGCTTTTGGATCACTTCTTCATAATTCCCAGTAAGTAAGTCTTTTTTGTCCTTTTCTGTTTGTAAATTTAGGTGATGACCACAAGTGATATTTTCTGATGGTTTAGTCATCAATGAATAAGCGTTAGGCATCATTCATTCACAGAGATCTATCTCATTCTTTATACATTGTATTTCTCCACCTGAAAAAAATCAAAATATCAGATACTGTTTTTATCACAGACAGTGTAGTATTTTGAAACGAAGGAATACACGGGTAATCAAATGTATCGATCTGAAAATTTAAGGCTATCAAGCATGTTTTATGGATGTAGACACCATGCTGGCTGCTTCAGACGAACAGACAGGATCTGCCTGCCATATAACCATATTGAGTGCGAACTGGATATTCATATGAGCCAGCAATTTCCTTTTCCAATTTGTATCGCATGTTTGATGTAATTTACAGTAAACATCCCAGAACAATCCACACGATTCGTTCTTCCTTTTATGCTGCGAAATCATGAAGTGCAGAAAAAAACCCCAGAAATATCACAGAAACATCGAAAGAGGATAATTGTGGTTGAAAATACTTTCCGCATTGGACATTTTTGCAAATAAAAAGTCTATTGTCAGTAGCAACCCAATTTACTAAACGGAAATGTATACACATACTCTGGGTTTATATTAATTTCCTGCAAATATCTGGTAATTGATGTTCCTTGACATATTGAAAGTGATAGATCTGAGGAAAACATATAAATAGTGCTGAATATCAATAGACAATAATGTGTTGACTCAATTAGTGGTATCAGCTGAGCACACATCAACCCACTGTTTGCAACCTCATTTTTCTTTGTAAAGAAACTGTAAGGTAACTAAAGTACAAAAGGCTCAGGAGTGTAAGAAAATCAGCATAAAAATGTTTGAAAAATATCAAGGTTCCAAGTATTACTTTTATGGTTAGTTGACAAATTATTACACGGGTCAAAAAAGGAAATACCACCCAGAACGCTGATGCACCATTGCGGCCTTTACTGAATAGACTTTTACCTCATCAGACATCCTTGAAAATATTACAAATTTAATCCTTTGATTTCCTCTAATGTACCTAATGCTCTGGAATAAGTTAAATCAAGTGAACTTGAAAATGGAATGGTACATCATTTACCTTACCCGTATCGTTGTAGAGTCAGAGTGAAATTATATTTTCTTGAGAACATACTTCAAAACGCAAATACATATAAACACATGATACACACCCATTTATATCGGATTTGATATGTCCTTGGAAAGTACATTTTATGCCAGACGAAGGCTACTTCGCCCTTCAGATATTTTAATTTCTTTTTGCAAAATTTATTTATGTGATGGGAATGCCGAGAGCTTCTCCATGGAAACAAGAGAATCAACTAAGGAATAAAATCGTTGATATCGTTGCCTGAAGTTCAGAAACTATTTTGAAAACTGAACTTCCAGGAAATCTTTCCTTGTTTTAACTAAGAAATGGATTCAGACAGTTTTGTGATGACAGGGTTGTCAAGAAATCGCCACTGTTTGAGTTTAATAACTACCGTAATTAAAGTCCCGACCCAGTGGCGGATCTAGAATTTTCCAGACGAGGGGACACCAACCCGAAGGTGGGGACATCAACCTGTTATTTGCCCAAATTTCCCCAGAAAACTGCATGAAAATGAAAGAAATTGGACCCAGAGGGGTGCCCCCTTAGATCCGCCAATGCGACTTAATACCGAGTTTTTGACATTAGAAGTCCACAAAGCCAGACATTTTTTATGTATTGCACCATTTGCTGTACTCTGGAATGATACATTGTATCTCATAAAATCCAGAAAGGTCATGAAACATAACGGCAGCGTTGCGCTCGTTTAATTTGATTCCCCCCAGATGGACCATTACTATACATGGTAATGGTGAATGAGTCACGGGTTAAGAAGTGTGAGACTTCGTCTGCACAGTCTACACAATGATTTTAACGAGCTCCATCAATCATCATGTACTGTGTGCTGTCAATTGTTCTGCATGCAGCGCGTATACGCACAGATTCTCTTTCATAAAATAAATATAAACCTCTGAGGAGACTGATCGATTGAATGACTCATGTGATCACTTCATTTCCAGGATTGACTAGCCAGCACCCTTGTTTCGCACGGGTGATCGACAAATGTAGAAAAAGGGAAAATGGCGAATGGGCATTTATGAGGCCTACTTTCAAAAAATGACAGCAATAACGAATAAAATGAAACTTCAGGTTTCCTCTCGCTTATGATATTGCAAGAGGACACAACGGAGAGGCTGATCAGCAGATCTAATTGCAAATTTTAATCCTGGAACGTTCCTATTATTTATTAGAGTTTGGCTTTTAGAATTGAAGAACATAAAATAGTAAAAGCAAAAACCTATTCCTGTGAATAATATTTATCAGCGAAATTAATTCGCTTAAAGCTTTCAGCGCATGGAGAAAAAAATCAATGTTTGGGCACTTCATTCTGAATATATAGAACTTTAATTTTCACAAAGGCAGCAAGTATCGTCTGTTAATAATATCCTTTCTGGATCAAATGAGTTCGCTCATGGAATAATCTACCTTAAGTCTCTGTGAACGTCTATGGCACGATCCACCTTAACTCTTTAAGCTGATTGACTATTCGCCTGCGCTGACTACGACGACACAGACGTTCACGCCACACTTCGGACAACAATTGTAACATTATTGACTGATGACCCTTACTGTGCGTGCAGGCCGGTTAAACCGTACAATGTTTGAAAATTGTAAGTATTTCTAATTTAAATGTCTAATTTATGCCAATTGAAACGTAGGCGAGCCAACTGTTACATACCTGGTGGATAGAGACACAGTCCATGTGCAGAAACGTTACAATAGGATACAATAATATTAAAAATAGTAGATTTATAGCAGTTGTGTTTGTGCATATACGTAGTGCTGCTTGCGGTTTGAAAATTGTATTTCATGTGAAACAGAAATGAAAGTGATGTTGAAAATACACTTCATGAAAGTGTCGTTTTCGGATACAATATTAGATTTCTCGAAGCTGTTTACCAGAAGTACCATGATGACTTCAGGTACGTTTATAAGATATTTATAAATTGCTGCGCGGGCATTTGTTTACAGCTCCATATTTTCTGAATAATTGTCTACAGTAATTAAAATAAATAGACCAACGATTAATGGGTAATATAATAGAGGGAATGTTTGTTTTGTAATTGTCAATTTTATTGATGAGGTTAAAATCTAGTTTGTCTGATGACTTTTTTATTGTCACAACGTGCCACATGTGCACGTGAAATTGCAATTAAATTTAATCATCAATTGAAAAATAGCATATTCTGATTGTTATTACAGTTATCGCAGATTTTTTAATAAGCTTTTAACCGGTATAAATTTTCTGCATTGATTTTCGATGATATTATCAGCCCATGGAAATGACGTAAAAGCCAATGGGAACATTAGATCTACTGTAAACCTTTCTATCTTTTCAAAATTTCTTAGTGTAAGAAGGAGTGAATGAGCTGAACATGGTAGATATTTGTAGAACATGCACCTATTTTCAGCCACAAAAAGGAGATGTCCGTTCAAAGGAGCGAACGTAAAGAAGAGGCATCACTGTACATTCTTCCGGCTACGTCACGACAGTGGTTGCCTCTTTCAATGAGATATTTAATTGCTTCTTTTGAAGGAACCAATGTTGATGAATCTTTGCTTATTTCTGCACCGACACGGCAAAGTCATGATTAAAATATTAATCGAGTAAGCTTGGGAGGAATTAGATCTACTGGAGAAGCTGGAAGGAGTCAAAAAACAAACGTCGAGTGTATAACTAAGGTTATCAGACAGGTAGCGCTCCGATAAACAACGTATGTGCAACAAAATATCAGGGAGTGGACGCTTCGATTTTTTTTCATCTGTGCAAAATCTGATCATTGTAAGGTTCAGTTTTTTGAAGCACAAAGCCTGCAAACCCATATTTGGCAAACCCGTTTTTTTTTATACAGCAGGTCGGGAAAGCTATGCTATTGTAATGGAAATAAAAGGATCAAATAGAATATTTTGCGAGATTTTTTCATTGAAGTTGAAAAACAGTTTTTTTAAACATCATACTCTTTAATATTTTATCCTATTATAATAATTTATACTTTCCGTCTAATTGACACGTAGATTTGAATATCGTTGAACTGGTTGCTAAACTACAGCTTTTCAAATAGCATATTTATTGCCCTCAAAGAAAGTGAATGTAAAAACAATTTTTACTGTTTTTGTTTTCCTTTACATTGGTTGAAACCGATTTTTACCACCAAGCTTTGTATTATGAAGTGATGCGGCCAACGTTTGGTTTAAATAACTGATCAATATGCCTTTTTGACATTTATTTTGATATCCGACACATTTCTCTTGAGTTCGGAATCGATTGTCCATATACATAAAAACAGGACATTATGATCAATTGGGAATAAGTCAGCACTTTGCGCAGCGAGAGTGAGATTTAGAGTCTGTTCACACTGAGTGATAAAGAAAGTGGAAATTTGACCTGTGAATGGTGTAATTTTTTAAAAAAAAATCACATCCATAGGAATGTTGCGATCGCTTCGACTTGAACGTTTCTCAATCGTCATGGGGTCCTGTGTGCTCACAGCAAGACGTAAATGGACAAACAGACGGACAAACACAGACAATAAATCCAATGTGGAAATATTTCCTACTTTTCGCACAGACATATCCTTGAAGTGTTGTGTGTCTATTTATTTGTGCTTTATGATGAACCAAGTTAAAGGGTAGGTGTATGGATGTTGTCTGAGAACTACAGCGCGGTTCACTAAGCCTGTTGAGAAGATACA
>JBCAUG010229600.1:0-34330 GCA_038406175.1 Haplosyllis leylae | reverse complement strand
CCATTTTTAACCTATATATAAATTGAAAACTTGAAATATGGCAACGTCACTCGGCTCAGAACACTAATATACAATTAATATTTGAAGAATTACATTTGTAATGTCACCAGTAAATTCTCCACCATTGAAAAACTGAAATCCCCATAGACTTACATGGTAATCAGAAAGTCACAAATTAGTGATATCTCCAATTTTTGTCCGAAATTTGTGATGTTCCTCCAGGGTGCATGAACTTGCGCTTTAACAAACTTCTTTTTCGTAAGACATCTGGCCACTTAGCCTCATTCCTTTGGATAACTCACCCAAGAAAAATGTGTGAACTATCCCGTAGGTTCTACATTAAATTTTAGTGAAATAGTCTAAAGTTACCAAAATAGCAACTTTATCCAGGTGGATTTACTTATTTCAGCAACACATTAACTCACAGACGATAACTTTATCGAACACACCTGAAAGCATTACCATACAAAACAATGTACCAATTTTGAAACAGTCTATCTCCTATTCGAATGAGTTGATTTTCTTCCTAAGATATTTAGGAGTGCAGAAATTTTGCCTTAAATTATCTTTTGGCAAACATGTGGAGTCCACTGTGTATTTGTCTGCTGGTTCTATCAACCTCTGCATGTAAGTATTTATAATTCGGACTTTGTCAGCTGAACATTACAGGTTAATGTTTAACATTTTGAGCCTTTTGAAGACATTTTGTTGAGTCCTCTAACAACGGTATAGCTGTGTTGAATAAAAATTAAAAATAGATTCATGAAATGATATCCACAAAATGGCTCATAGCCTTTCTGCATCACCGCGCCTTGTTCAAGCCTTCCGTCAAAATTACCGTTTTCTGACAATTTAAAAATGGGTTGTATGCTGTTTACATAAAGCGTCAGACAGATAAAAATGCCAATGACTAAACGACCACTTTGCGTCATGTACAATACTTTCGATCTGTGTCCGATATCAATAGCAAGTTCGCACTTACCGAATAACTATGTCCTTATCTTAGTTAATCTTAATCTTATCCCATTTACAACATCCTGTCAATTTTAATCTTTGACTTTAATCTCATTACAACAAATAACTTGGAGAAAAAGAGAAACATAGACAACATAAACAAGGAAATAAAATGTTAATCGGCTTTTATTTATTGATAACCCTCATTATAGATGGCACCAGTCGACAGAACACAATTAATTACACTGTCGAAAACGTGATATCCAACGATGACCTTGAGTTCCAGGAGACACAGGCTCTGGAACCTGAGGACAGGGTTTTCATTGATATCATGGACGAAGCAGCTGCAAATGATGAAACATTTCAGTAAGTGGTGGTGGACCCTTTACAACTTCTATAGTTCCGAAACGAAAATATTGAGTTGTTGAGCACGTTGGATCAATTTTTGGTAGCCTGGATACCCTTTCTACATTAAACAGGAAAGACAACATGAGCAATGATGCGTCAATAACTGCAATGGATATAATTGCAATAACTTTAACTCCTTAAATATAAAAACTATACCCAAATATTGTGAAACATAATCTAATTTTGCAACTCGTAAGACATGCATTATGATTTGATCCTGGGGTTTGGTCTTCATTTTTGCATTGTTGGCTGCGCCTCAGTTTAGCTGGAACCATGTAATTAACTTTTATTGGCGCTAAACAAACAAAATAAAAATGAAATAAAAAAAGAAAATAATAATGAAACTCACTATTTTGTGTGTTTAGATACGAGTCGATAGACTACGGAGAGCCCTTGGGTGAGTACGTGTACGAGATCAACGGACTCGGGGAGAGTCGTCCCGACCAAACGTTCTGGGCGCTACTCAAGCGTACTGACGATGGAGACTGCTTTGTTCCAACAGGCAATTGAGTTTTTCTTTAAAACAGTCTTTTAACTTTGTAAAATTGGTAAAAAATCTAACTAACTGAAGAGGAGACTGAACCATTGGTTTTTGTCAATTAAAGCAATTAAGCCAAAGAGCTCTTTAATTTTGAAGAATTGTCCAAACAAAACCATACTAAATGGTTTCTTTACTTGATGAAAATATTGCATCTCTCTATTTTAGAACAGAATTCAATTGAATCCTCGATCTGTATTTGTGTTTTTTTTATCTTGCAGGTGTGAGTTACTTTGTACCTGAGGTGGGAGATCATGTTGTTTTTGCATACCTAACTTACGCAATGAGTGGAGAACTCCCTTCCTGTTAACCGTACATTCTCCTTTCATTTATGTTTTTACTCTATTTACTTTGAGGATTTTTCATCTTGTAAAGGAATTTAGATATACACTACTAATTTTGGACCATGTTCAGTCTTAGAAATCCATGGGGTTTGTATGCCAAAGACATTACAGGAAAATAAAAAAGCGAAAAAAATGTTTATTATTGTTATTGATTAAAGTATTTCTTGCATGGGGCCACAAAAATGGGTTTAATATTCATAAATTCAGATGAGATTGCGTTGTTGAGCGTTCGCAATGCTGGCACGCAAAATGATATCATGGCAGCATTCTGTACAAATTCCCACCAATGACTGTAGCTTAAAGTAGGCCTACTTAACATAAAAGTGCCAAGGCATATTCCTAAAATACTATGGACCCCCTCTTTTAATCACTAAGCTGACTATAAACGAGCCAGCAACAACACGAAATGTCATGAAATGGAGCCACTTTTCTGTGTTCTTTCTACAGAAACGCTTGTTTCAATGAATTTAAATTAGTAAATTATTCTCCTGTGAGATAAAGTTTATGACGTATTGAAAATTTCTTGTTTGTTTAAGTAAAATATATCTGAAACAGCACAGTTGGCAATGTTCACACACAGTAGTTTTATGTTTCTTATATATTAATTGTGTAAAAAATACTCACTATTTTCGTTATTTCGAAGGATAACAATGATAATGCTGGGCCAGCTTTTGTGCGCATTTATTTTCATGACCGTTGCATGTAGGTATTTGCTACCCTTACTTGACGTAAGACGGCAAAGGGACCACACTATGAATTACAGTTCGAAATTAAAAATGGCATAAATTGCCAGAAATTTCTGGATGACGTTTTTATAATATTTTACTGTTATCTGTTTGTGTGCGTGGATGGTGATGTTCCTTTCTTTATCTTTGGTGATGTACAGACGGATCGGATATGATAGATTACACGGTGGAGAACCTGCTTGCGGGAGATAAGTTCTGGGCCAAACAGACCCTCCCACCCGAGGGACGACCCTTCATTCATATCATGGACGAGGCGGCCAACAATAGCTACGTCTTTCGGTTCGGTTTCTTTTTGTCTGTCTGTTTGTCTGTCTGTGCAACACTCCACGTTTCTTCTTTGCTGCCTGAAAATTTTATTTATTTCTTACCATTATGTCAGCCAATCTGCCTGCCTGCCTTACCCTTTCTTGCTTTTTGCGGCAGGTTATTTCAACTTCTCTGTCTACTCTTTGCGAATTCCATGGCACAAAACATGAATTGAATTAAATCCATCAGATTGCAGATTGCAGATCGAAGCGATAATGGGCCCCTCACTATTAATCCATCAATAAGAAATCTTCAAATTCTTACTGTGCTTAAAGGTACGAATCTATTGACTACGGTGAGCCTCTGGGAGAATACATCTATCAGATAAACGGTCTGAATGAAACCGTCGGCTACACGTATTGGGCCTTCTTGCTGAGACGTGCACATGGAGACTGCTTCTTACCCGTGGGTGAGTACCCTAGTTCGCCTACCCGTGGATGAGTACCCTTGTTCACCTACCCGTGGGTGAGTACCCTAGTTTGCCTACCCATGGGTGAGCACCCTAGTTCGCCTGCCCGTGGGCGAGTACCCTAGTTCGCCTACCCATGGGTAAGCACCCTAGTTCACCTACCCATGGGAGAGTACCCTAGTTCGCTACCCATGGGTTAGTACCCTAGTTTGCCTACCCATGGGTGAGTATCCTAGTTTGTCTACCCGTCGGTGAGTACCCTAGTTCACCTACCTGTGGGTGAGTATCCTAGTTCGCATACCTGTTGGTGAGTACCCTAGTTTGCCTACCTGTGGGTGAGTATCCTAGTTTGCCTACCTGTGGATGAGTATCCTAGTTTGCCTACCTGTCGGTGAATACCCTAGTTCGCGTCCCCGTCGGTGAGTACCCTAGTTCACCTACCCATGGGTGGGTACCCTAGTTCGCCATATTTTGCTGAAATAATAAATGCTTCAAGCGTTATTTTTATCTCCATGAGTATATGTTGGAAACGAATTAATTATTACCGCCAGCATACGGAGTACGAGGGAAGGTAATAGTTTCACTTTGTCAGTCCACAGGGGGGAGGGGTACCCAGGGGGGGGGGGTTCCCAAGCTAGGTCCAGCCAGGGGGGTACCCAAGCCAGGTCCAGCTGGGGAGGGGGCGTTGGGGGTGGGAGAGATACCCAAGCCAGGTCCACCCAGGGGGGTACCCAAGCCAGGTCCAGCTGGGGGGGGGGGCAAGGATGGGGTGGGGGATACCCAAGCCAGGTCCAGCTGGGGGGTACCTGAGCCAGGTCCAGCTGGAGAGGGGGCAGAGGAGGTACCTGAGCCACCCCCACCCCCCCAGAAATTTTTTTTTTAATTTTGTTTTTGGAAATTATTTTTTGAGGGACATAATTCCCCGGGGATAGGTTTGCTACACGGCAGGCGGTATGCCTCTTGCTTTCACGCAGGAGGACTTTCTTGTTTCAATTGTTTAAATCAATGGATTTCTTGTTTTCTTCTTTCAGGAGCGAGTAACTTTTATCCAGAAAATGGAGAACATGTGGTCTTTTCTTACGTCGTGTATGACACAAATTTACCAGGTTGTTAAAATGTACGAACTAAATTTTAAAACAAGCATGTCCAGAAAAATAAAATAAATTTCATGATGTACCACAGATAAATTTCCTATCGTTCCTTTCATTATGTATGAATCAAAACCTACTGACTGTGTCCAGAAAATGAGTGTCAATTTAGACCTTTTGCTCCTCCTCCCATCCCGGTCTGGAAATGAAAATTTGATGTTGCGAACTTGGTTTTCATTTTGACATACACAAATATGGTGTGTCTCTCCCTCCCGTAAACTGAACTTCATTTGAGCTTTAGCGCTTAGATTTACATTATGAATCTCACGTTCACAACTAGATATTTATCAGTGTGCAATTGCGGATTCAGATATGGGAAGCGGGGGACCAAGAAATATGAAATCTGCTCTTACTAATTCTTACAGAAACCACGCCCTCCATTCCACTAAATCCATTGGGACTGAAGCTGTAAATATGTTCTTAAGTAATTCACAAAACTTACCAGACTCACTAGTAAGAAAATACGACCAGAAAATATTTCCAAAGAATTGGAAGATACTGCTGAGTTTTTGTTTATCGCGATTAATTTTTGATGACAATACTTCTGCACGTCCTTCCATTTCTCCGAAAATAGTTTGTTCCTTGTTGTCCAGAAATTACGCTGTACGTCTTGTTTGTCTTTCAACCCGGATTTGCTGTCTGCTATAAATACAGAAAGTCCAATCAATGACTCTCAACACAAACATGCGACGAGTCAACACGCTCAAGAAATACTGTACAAAAATCACGAGTACAATGGATCTCACAATGCCTAGTCAGTTTACATTGTCATTGACATTGTTTTTCTTATTAGCAGGTAAGTGGGAAACTTTTTTCTTTCTTTAAAAGATTTATGTCATGTTCGTTTTGACACGTTAACGTAAAAACGATTTATTTATTCACGTGTTATTTTTTATTTATCAGTTCTATATTACTATCTCAATAATATTAAATAATAATATTAATGTCAAAATATTCCTAAAGTAAACTTTATTTTATTAAATATATTGCAATTCGGTTATTTTTGAGCGAACATACTTGTTGAAAAGTTCCACAAAGTACTCTACGAGTTCTATTTGGCATTCTGCGTATGGAGATGTTTATACCATTTCATTTTATGTTCTAAATTTTCAACCCTGACTTTTCAGCAGCAGCATATGCTGAGGACACCATCACATATACGGTGGAAAATCAACTTGAAGGGTTCACATTCAACCACACAATTGTACTGAACAATGAAAACAAAACTTTTTACAGTTACATGCTGGATGCTCAGTCTAAAAACCCGTTCTTCCGGTAAGTTTAAGACAACATAGAACGATCGTATGGTATTCAGAAATGTACTGATGTCACCTGCTAATTTTAAGAAAACAAATGTGCTGAGGCGACACCTTGTTGTTTTGCTTTTTGGACCACATGACATTCAGCATTATTGCAGTAACTATTTTCAAAGTGAATGACAAATAAAGCACAAGATCTTTGACAAAAGAAATTTACAAATAAAATAGAAATTGCAGCTTCAAATTTAGCATTGAATTGACAATTACTGGATTGGTGTATTTCGAAAGTATTGAGCATTTTGTATGAAGAATCTGACACATCTGTTGCTACTTCCAAGTTACACAATTCTTTAAAACTTTGTGGTTAAAAGTATTTGATTGCGTTACCTATTCGTCACAACAGGTTTAAGTCAAAGGACTACGGCGAGCCACTGGGTCACTTCATAACGTCTGTCAACGGTTTGCAAGACGACATGGCTAACGAGAAGTTCTGGGGATTCTTGCTCAGACGACCCGAAGAAGGGGACTGTAAAATACCGGTCGGTCAGTACAACTTTGACTTGATCATAGATCTGATTCAAATTAATGTTCTGACTACATTGCCATTTTCTTTTTCCTGGACTTCAAGTTCCACAAAAATTGGACATACAAGACATGCATTCCGTGGAGAACAGATATTTCTACTGACTGAAAGATTTAGATTACCCAGTGACAGTCATTGCCATTCAAGATGTGACGATGATGCTCGTCAAGAAATAAGATTTTCTGTAGATCTATGAATTCGGGCTAATCAATGACAACACTAAGTGCATCAAAATCCAAGGGGAACAATTCACCAAAATTCGGCAAAATTGAAAATGTGTTCGATTTCCCGTTTCCTTTTTTATTTTCTATTGTAGTATTTTGACAGAAATAATACTTTCGTTTGTTTATTTTAGGTGTAAGTAGTTACGTTCCGCATCCTGACGATCACGTTGTTCTTTCCTATATCACCTTTGACATGTTGAGTGAGTTTCCCACCTGTGATTAAATCGACAACTGTTCACGAATGAAATCATCATTCATCGAGGTGAAATCGTCTGTGATGGAGAAGATGGAGGAAGTTTAAAGACACATTGGCAGACCAGCCATAGTTGTGTTGCATTTAGAATAATTTTCTTCTGCACTTGTGACACATAATTTTTTGAAGAGATCTATGCCTCAGATTCTGCAGACTATTAGTATGTTTATTCATGTACGTGGAAATGAACTACACCATATTTATCGATCTAAATGCGACTCTCACTAAATGTATAATTTTTTTACTCAAGGTGTCTTACCAATTTCAAATAAAGTTTATCATTAAGATGGATCTAAGCTTTCTCTTCATTATTTTTGATGCGATTGTTTTCAATACTGCCCTGACATCTTTACCCCAGGATCTGCTTTGTGGCTATTTTGTCCGTTGCAGACTGTTTTTTCAAATAAAAAATAACTGAAGATAAAAGTCAAGTCACAACTGATGTTATCTTTGAAGTCAACTAAATTCCAATCATACAGCCAAATTTTAACGTCAAATTTAAGAGCATCTTATCTGTTAAATTTCGGCTGTGAAATGCGAACATTTCCTTGTGTGATGATACTGGTTCTTCATGAACAAAATACACCACAGTCATTTGACCCTCCTCTGCTGATAAACAAAACAGAGATTCTATTCCTTATTTAATTGCATGTAAATGAACAGTCTAGCCATTTGAAATGAAAATTTATCACAATGACAATGAGACCGAACATAATAATCTATGTGGCATCAGCAACAGCATTTCTAATCATATTATTACATCACACATCAAAATTACGTTGGATACTTCAGCAATAGTTTTAGTGCATCTGTTCGAACTGTACAAATATGTTGTTCTTGGTGCTTTTACTAGGTTTTGTACATTACACTTTGGAGACGAGTTATCCGCGGCCTCACAAAGCAGGCCCACCTGGCCAACCGAGTAGTAAGTTCTATTTTACTTGATTCTTTTCTACTTTTCGCTTGATGGGATGAATCTGTAAATTGTGTCAATTGATGCAATAGCCAATTAAACACTAGCAGCTAGTGAACTTTATTCTCTTAATTTAATCAATTATTGTTTCTGTTCTAGGTTGTCATGTGATATGTAACCCTGGTGAACCAGGTTTGCCGGGTCTACCAGGTGATGACGGTCTTCCAGGGTCTCCAGGACCAAAAGGTCCACCTGGGGATGTTCTTTTCCAGACCTCAAATGGAGATGGCCATACACAGTTATTTAGTGAGTTGAAAGGAGAACCTGGTGCTCCTGGCTTCAAAGTGAGTGGGTAATGTCATGTAATCCCATTTTGGGTTATAAATCAAGTCTGAAAATCAACATTTGTAAAGAAAGTTTAAAATTCGCGATATTATATGACATTAGATAATATTAAAGTAGTAGCGAGAAATAATATTAATCGCATGACTATTCCCCTTGATGAAAACAAACAACAGGACTTAACTATTGCTAAATTATTTATTGCAGGGCCTTGATGGAACACCAGTAAGAACATTTTTGTTATATTCTCTCTATGTTCAGAATCTCAATATAGAATGTTTTTCGAAAATCAGGAAAGAGCAACCGAATTGTAAATGAGACCAAGTAGATATATTACGGTGCACACACACACACACACACACACACACACACACACACCAACAACACACACCAACAATCTCTCGTAATGAAACGAAACATGGCTGTCTAGATCTATTAAAGAATCAATGTGGCAATTGTTACATTCTAGTTTTCCCCAATTGAATTCTGTAGAATTTACAGAATTTGTTAAATATTTTGGTAAAAAATTTAAATTCGAACCAACTATCTCTTGTGTTAGAGACAGAAATGCTACTATTGTGCCAGGGAAACACAGGTAACAGAGAGAATCATTAGATTGACTCCAATTCATAATTCAGTGATTTATCAGATTCTATTGAATCTACAGAATGCGTCTCAAGCTAGGAAAAACTTGCATTGTTTCTCACATTTTGGTCAATTTCACTTTCTGCAGGGATTTAAAGGTTTACCAGGATTTCCAGGAATGAAAGGTGTCGAGGGATTCTGCACAGTCACCGGCGGAAGTCCTTGCGAGGGTGCCCGAGGACGTGCTGGTGTTTTTGGCGACGATGGACTCGATGGGCTCCCTGGACGTCGGGTAAGTGTCCACTGACGAGAGAAAGGATGCATATTATCCGCATGGAGGTATCCCAGTTGTGGACAATGTGTGGTGTTCACCTTGGGTTTCAAAGCCAGAGTAAAGGCCCCTGGAATATGTGCATCTCCGTATGTGACGAAATTAAAAAACACCTTGATTGTAAAAAGTGTAAACCGCAGAAGACAAGCAAAGTAATATTCATTTCAATAAAGATTATTTTTGTTTTTTATCACAGGGAAACAAGGGTGATCCGGGAACATCTGAGTATTTGGTAATAAGACGTTTCTTCGACTTGGCTGAATAAATATATATAGAATCGTTGCAATAAACAAGAATTATTCAATGAGATTAATCTATCCAGAATCACAAACCGATTATTTTTTGCATCAAACATAAAAAAGTGAACTGTTTTGATTCTAAACATATTACAGAAAGTGCAATTGGTGGAATCAGCGGATGAGTTGACCAATGAGCTGTCTCGAAACACTTTGGCCTTCGTCCAAGATACGAAACAGCTGTTCTTCCACACTGTGGCTGATGGTTGGAAACGTCTAGTGTCACCGTGATTCACATCTGAAAACAATGCCAATAAAATTCGGCAGCAGATTAAAATGTTTGCCTGGAAATAAAAAAATGATTAAAACTATTTTCGAAAGATATGTGATATTTTATTCCAAAAAATATGGCATAAAACCCTTCAGAAAACAGTAGATAACTCTTGTCTAAAAGAAAAAGATTTTACTGCAAAGTTGTCACAGAACACAATACTCCCTTAAGACAGCAAAAGAGTTTTTCACAAACACACAACATTGGCATTTTTGCCACCTTTGTAACCTTCAGTGTATCTTGGATTACATTTCAATTTGTTTCAGTTTGTTACTTGGGGCACACCTAAAACGAAGTTGGCAATATTGGCAGTCTTGTATTGCAGAGAATTCTTGCAAGAGGATTTTCACACTTTAATTTCTGGGAAACCCTCAGAGAACACAGATAAAAATCAATTTTAATTTGGGCTCAATTGATATTAGATTGTTTCCAGTGAAACAATTTCAATTGGATCAATTTCAACTCAACTTCCTATTATTTGCACATTTTTTTAACGTTCAGTAATTTCGAACCAGATATTGCCTATGAGATCGTCAAATAGTTAGCTAAATCATCCAAAGAGTAAGGGCAGTAAACAGTAAAGCACCACAGAACAGTTCAGTGGGTATTCAACTAGATCGGTAACCAAGTTGTTGTTGGATTTCTAAAATATTTTATTATCATGCAGAATACCTTTTCATATGAATATTGGCATGTTTGACAGATTTTTGCATCCGTAAGCCCTACCCCACCAGTAAACAAAATTCACCCTTGTTTCTCATGCGGAAATGGACAGTCTTTCACAAATATAATACCTAAGCAAACATGATAATTCATCTGGTTGTGCAATTAACATTTTTAATAATACCATTGCATTCCACATCGAAACCGTATTGAATACTTTAGCAGAAGCTTTAGTACAACTATCGATGTTGTACGACATGGTTCCTTTGGTATTTGTACTTTGTTTTATACATAGCGCGTTGGCGACAGGCAGACCAGACATTCCAGGTCCACCGGGATACCCGTATGGTAAGTTTCAGTTCTGCGAAAATAAAAAAGCAGACACATCTGAAATAGTGCTTCAAACAAGAGAAATGTAAGAAACCCAGTCAAAGGAATCAGAGGCTGGATCATCTGGCCATTGTAACAAAGGCAAGGAGACAAATTATTCAGTTGCTAAGGTCACTTAAATTTCGACGGTATAAATCCGTAAAACATCTTACCACTTACTTCTTTGAAATCTCTTGTTTTACTTTCTGTGCTAGGGTGTCATGTGATATGTAACCCAGGTGAACCAGGTTTGCCGGGTCTACCAGGTGATGACGGTCTTCCAGGACCTCCAGGACCAAAAGGTCCACCTGGGGATGTTCTTTTCCAGAACTCAAACGAAGATGGTCAAACGCAGTTATTTAGCGAGTTAAAAGGAGAACCTGGTGCTCCTGGCTTCCAGGTGAATGATAAATGTGGTGTATTATTTAACCGAATGTTTTTTAAAGTTTCAAAAGTACTTCTACCGATTTTAACATCATGTCACAACAATTCGAAGAGTTTTTTGTAATTATTTTCAGGGTCTTCAAGGCAGAGACGTAAGAAAAGTATTTTGTTTACAATTTTTAGAATCTTCTTCTAAATGGGGAAATGGGGAAATTATACCCATAAATGATTCCGTTGTAATAACATTGATTTTGTTAATAGTTTGTCAGATGTTTTAAAGGAAATTAAGATTCTGTTCATTTCCCGTCTGTCTTTTCAACAGAATGGAAAAATACAAAGAAAAAGATATTTTACATTGTATTATGTCTTTTCTTTGCAATTCAGGTGGATAAAAACAAGTACTCCTGCTTGATAAATTATTATTGTCTTGGCGATTACTTCACTTTCAATAGGGAATGAAAGGAGTTCCAGGAATTCCGGGGCGTAAAGGTGTCGACGGCATTTGCACTGTCACTGGCGGAATTCCATGCAAGGGTGTCCCAGGACGTCCTGGTGTGCCAGGATACCCTGGACGGTCTGGGCTCCCTGGGCTTCTGGTAAGCATTCCATGCATGTTAAAGATAAAAAAAGTCTTACAAACGGAATCACATTCTTGTGGCCAGTGAAAAAAAATTGAATCGAAGAAAAAGAATGAATTGAAAAGTACCAAAATACATGACAATATTTCAGAAATGGAATACATGCTGAAGTATTCATCCGCATTCACAAGATGTTATTGAAGTTAATTAATTCCATCAATGTTTACTTTCTTAAGGGACAGCATGGTGATCCAGGCAGATCAGAGCATTTGGTAAATACATGTTTTTATTGTAACTTAAGACAAGTTGATCATAAGATGAAGAAGAAATTTTAATGAATATGGTAAAAAGTAAATAGAAAAGTGTAATGACATAAACATTCATTTATCATCTGCTTGAGATGGGATTCTTCATGAATGCTGGGGCTCATAAATATTTTTTTTATTACAGAAAGTACAATTGGTGAAATCTGCGGATGAGTTAACCAACGAGCTGCCTAGAAAGACTTTGGCCTTCGTCCAAGATACGAAACAGCTGTTCTTTCACACTGTGGCTGACGGTTGGAAACGTCTAGTATCACCATGATCTGCAAATTGAGAACAGACCATAATCAAAGTTTAACTCCACTCTGTAGAAATTCCATCGAAAAAAATTCGGCAACAGCTTGAATTTCACGCAACATGCTACTTTTTTGTGATCAAAATAAAAGTGTAACAATTTGTTTGAAAAATATTGTAAAACAAAGATATTCAGTGTTATATTTTTTCTTTTGTTTTTCGTTGACGAACATGGAATAATACAATAACTTTTGCTTTGTTCATCTGAACTAAAACAACCTATTTTCTGTCAGCCCCCCCCCCCGCCGACAGGAAATGGCCAGGACCAACCAAGACAGGACCTTGACAGGAGGTACCCCTGTGGACAGACAGACAGGTTAAAAAAATGACCTTCTTGCACCCTTTGGGTGTGGACAGCAACAAAACAGACTCGCATTAACATTATGAAACAAACAATACCACCTACAGCCCTCACCCTTACCATGCCAGACCAGACCTAACTGGGGGGGGGGGGTAGGGTCACCCGGTCAGGGTACCTCTCGCTCACCTTCTCTTTCCCTGTCCAGACCAGACCTAGCTAGGAGGAGGGGGGTAGGTGATGAAAGAGGAGGGATGTTGGGATCACTTAGTCAGAGTATACCTCCTCGCTTCCCCTTAATCCGCCCCCCCCCACTCTCTACTCCCCTGCCTGGACCAGACCTAGTCAGGGGAGCATGGGGAGGGATGGGAATGGGAGTGGAGAGATAGGGTTACCCAGTCAGAGTACCCCCTCCTCTCTGCCCTCTGCCTGGGCAGGAGCAGGACAGGTGCCTGCTCTCCTTCCCTCTGGGCAGGAGCTGGAGGACATAACCTCCTCCTGTGGATAGACAGACAAACACCTGTGACACCATTACCTTCAATCGTACTATGCACGTGGCAGGTAATAATAATAACGACACAAAGGCGAAGAATTATCTAGATCTACTCTGTAATACACATTTATTCTATTCCACTCCGCTGTTCTTTCCACCAACGACATTTTTTTTCCTGATTTACAATTTTCAAGTATCTCGACTACCTTCCACAATTGAACAATTTTGGAATATCCCTCCATTAAAAATGCTCCACATTTCTCACCTACACAATTTATTGTACATTCATCTAATTACCCCTGATAATTACGTGTTCTTCATATCATTAGAAGTTCCAAACCCAAATATTAATGACTTAGGCATTTTTAGTTTCGTGTCCTGGTGTCTGGCATTCAAATGAGAGTACTTTGTTGTACATTTATCTAATTGCCCCTAATAATTGTTATGTGTACTTCTGTGGATACAAATACCAAACCCAAATATTAATGACATTAGCATTTTAGTGTCGCGTCATCGTACTTATTATTCAAATTGGAACAATATCTGTAACATAGTGGGTCATCAGACTACGGCAACTACAACATAGCCTAATTGGCCACGCCAGGAATCACAAACAACAACTTCAAGTTAGTACACTTAAGAGTAAATTTACTTGAAATATGATACCGTATTATTAGCACGTTTAAGAAAATCTCAATACAAACGTTTAACCAGTTGTGTAATACGTAGGATAGAAGCAGATTTGGTAACAGAAAGACTGGAAATAAAGTGGATTTTGAAGCATCATAGGAGGGATTGCGTGAGACCACATTTTCGCAACACACATGCACTCTGCTCCAATCACAGGCTGAAATGAAGGAAAAAGTGAACAATTCGACCTCATAGTGGCTATTAAAAAAGAGTTGATGACCAGATAATGACAAAAATGCCATAACAAATTAGGAACTGATTTGAAAAGAATTTACAAAAACTCAAATGACGTCGAATGAAAGCTGCACAAAGCATCGTTGGTTCCACTTGTTGCTTCGCATGAAATTTTCAAAATGGTGCACTTGTATATTTTGTCTCTTATTGCGGGAAGTAGTATTTTAACTTTAGTGTCTTCAACTTCACGTAAGTATTAACGCATAACTTTCACATATTTTCTTATGTTTATAAATTTTTGATGGATCTGAGCTTTGAACCTGACATAGATAACTTTTTGCTGATCTCAGTTTTCTATTTTAGAACCCGTTTGCCTCTGCCGTTCGGAAGTACCTGGATCCCCTGGCAGAAAAGGTGTTCCTGGGCTCCCTGGGCTCCGAGGACCCCATGGGTTAAAAGGAGAACTGGGAACCCGTATGATTGATTTTAACTCCGTTGAATTTAGACCTGGACATTTTGGTAACAGGGGACTCAATGTGAGTGTAACTAGATACTAAACTTCTGATTGTCTTAGAAAAGAAATGTACAGAAATATACTTCGTAGAAATCATTTCCAACCCGATGTATTGATTTTATATTCTTTGTATTTCTAGGGTTTTCCCGGAGCTCCAGTAAGATAACTTCTTTTGCTATCAATCACTTACAAAACCTTTTGACAACACTTCAGAGGAAATATTAAGATGACTTTCTATATGATAAGATAGAAAACAACATTTAATGGAGAATTGAAAAAAGTTGAACACACCCGTATTGTTGAAAGTTTTCAAATTTTACTCATCAGTGATCATCCTATTAATGGACAATAACATGTACAATATTTCTTGTTTTGTTATTTCAAAACTTGCATGTTACAGACCCCTAATCTTGAAACCAAGTTCAATTGTTTGCTTTCTAAACCTCAAATGTCGTGGTTCTAAAAATTGTCTTCTTCGAATAGGCTTAGCTGAAAGATCAGGAAATTAGCACGATTATTTAAACTTTGCACAGGGAGTAGTAAGTCTTGTTTCCATGTAAATGTTTTTGCTCTTGCAGGGTGAGCCTGGTCGTCCAGGACTTCCGGGTCTGCGTGGTGATCCTGGGGATCCGTGTGTTCTGGAGTGTCCGCCACCGCTAGATGGACGACCTGGGGCTAAGGGATACCCTGGTATAGACGGAATACCTGGTCTGCCAGGAAGAAAGGTCAAAACCTAAATAGGCTCAGTTTGACTCTGGGAATAATTTTCCTCAGCTTCGAGCAAACTGTTTGTTTACTGTTTAGTTGCTATAAAGTTGACAGTTATCTTTTCTTCTGTGACTAAATCCAGGAAATGCTATTTTCTATGTTGGCATAGCATCATATTTAATTAGTTATGCTTTGTTTCAGGGAATAAGTGGTAGTGACGCATCACCAGAGGTAAGCTTTGCAAACATACGAACACCATATTAAATATAAAGGACAATTTCTTCAAAAGAGTAAAAGGAAACAAAAGTTGATACGGAGATTGGGAATCTAACATTTTACCATGTTCCACGGGAAACAGAAGTTGCACATGAGAAAAATTAGTACAAGAGTTGCAGGTCTTAGGGTCTTTTCACACCGATCATCTAAATTGCTGTTGGGGATGGCGCTCGTGCAGAAATGCAATTAGGTTCCAGACCAATTCCAACGCTAGGAGCACGCTGATGCTCTGATTGAACACAGTCTAAGTTAAAATATATTGACTTATTACAAACAGTAGTAAGAATGTTTAAAAAGGCGATTTTTTTCACACGAAAGTAGACTAAAGTTTTAGCGGTTTTCGCTTGCAGAAACTTCCGGTTGTCTCGGTTCCAATCGGTGCAGCCTCGTTTTCAGATGTCACTGGAACACTGAACTTGATGACAGAGGAAGGCTGGATAACAGTGGGAGTCACAGCTGAATAATTACTCTGACCAGACAATATCATTGTAATCCTGGACGTAATTGACAATTATTATCTCTTTTGTCTTGAGTAATTAAATAAAATTTGAATAAATAACTCTAATTTATGTTTGTACTCATTGTTTACGTATTGTCCGCGGTGCTGTTAAATTTGTTAATAAATGCGCTGGTACCATTAAACTCCGGAAAACTCCATTTTCAGATTAGCATTCATTCACGGTCTGAGAAATAAGTGATCCAAAAGTCAAACATTTTGAAGTAATGGAAAAAATGTTATTAGGGAGAACCAAATGATAGTCTTAGTGATTCGCCAGAACCATTAAATAATATATATTCTCTGATTGCCAATAAACATTTCAATTGCGGTTTTGTTATTTGCTCTTCAGTTGGTGCAATATTTGTAAATATTTCTAACAAGAACAATTGCAAACTCATTCTGCTGTTATCTTGAACAGCTTCAATTTCTAAAATATGATTGAACGTGAATGTGCCTGTTCGTTTCAGCCCGACCAGACCTTGAGGTATGGTACAAAAATCGGATGATGTAAATGTATCAGTAAATTTGGATTGGATTGGAACCAATTTTCAAGAAAGATATTTAGATATTCTTAAACGTAAAACTTCAAAAACTTCGTTGACCACTCAAAGTGACGCTTAAGCTATGTTCAGACCAAGGGTATTGAACCCCATTTCCAATGTTATTGTAGGCATTAGGACTCGTTCACACTGTGCGACTTTTATCTGATTGCGACTGTGATTGTTCTTATCGCAACAAATAGGTTATACAGGAATCAATAGAAGTGTTCATACTGACACTATGCGACTGCGACAACAGCACCAACTCCTATCTAGCCGGTTTCTTCTGATTGTGATTGAGATTTATTTTTGCTTGTAATGGGCTGTATAGGAGCTCGTGATGTTGTTACAGTCACACAGTGTGAACAGTGTGTGAACACCCATTTGTTGTGACAAAAGGAATCGCAGTCACAATCAGAAAAAAACGCACAGTGTGAACAAGCCCTTACTCTCTTTGAATAGTACGATTTTTAATCTATGAGCCTCAATACTAGCGTCAACGCAAACGTTCAATGTAAATCGACCGTTACACATCAGTTCCAAGAGCACGAGTTCATGAAAAGTGTACTTTTTGTTGGAGTTAAATAATGAGCTACCCTCAACAGAGGGTCACATGGTCTAATTAATTATTCATTCATATTTGACATCGTAATTATTATTAACCGGAGATAATGTTGTGAAATAGAATATACTGGCAATAGAAACTATTCCTGATAGAATGGACCGAAAATCCAGCATTTTTCCCTCAGTATTGTTATTGTTATTTTTGTGGACGAAAAAATGTGTTTGGGGAGATCTTCTGCCCCCAGGTAAGATTATACTGATCATGTATTGATTATTAATTGATTAGTTAGATAACGAAGTTTCATTGACGAGCCAGTGGCAGCTGTTTCTGACCAGCACTAAATGAAGCAGATATATATATATATATATTCGATTACAAACTCCAACGAAAGATAATAAAAAAACAAACTAAAGACATGTCCAAGGTGTTTATGATTACAAATTCATCACTGATTTATTTACATATATGTTTGAGGCCTTCCAAGCGGTGACCCCTGCCGGCGATGTGAGGAGGAACCAGGACCGATGGGACTGCCAGGTTTACCGGGGTTGGACGGAATACCTGGACCCAGAGGACCCCCGGGCGACACGGGTAACTATGAAATAGAGACGGGCCTCGATGGACAGAAACTTGTCGTAGGAGAACCTGGGCTTCCCGGATTGCCTGTGAGTTTGACAAATTAGTTTTTTCAAACTTGGAATGTTCTCATACATGACAACAACTAGATAGATTTAATCTAAAGCTGAACATTATGGGACAAAATGTAAATATGATGCTACCAAATTTCAGCCTTAGTATGTATTTCTTTGTACGTGGGATCTGAAAACAAGAAATAGATTTTGCAGTTTGTTTCATTTTTGTTTTTGTTTTTCACAGGGTGCACCTGGATTACCTGTAAGTAGAATGAATAACAGTTCTAATCGTTTGTGGGAGAGAACTGGCCAGAATAACACTTTCATAAAGAAAGCAGATATTTACGTTATTCACTTGCTCTTGTCCTGCTGTGTGTAATAAATAACCCAGCGTATCACAAAAGAGCCTGTCTGCTAGAATTATAATCCAAAATATATATGCTATTTTTTATTCACAGAAGTGAGTCCTTTTTCTACTGACTTCACCATTTTGATTAACGGTACAAACTCTTATTGCACCAGGGAAATTCTACAATGTACCAACTAAGAACGGATGCTTTTAAACTTGTTTGGGCTTCGTTCGATGTCATGCTACAGAGAATCATTTGGGGATTCACTAACAGCTTAAACTAATTTTAGTCCAACTGAAATAAACAACTGGTGTGGAATGATACAGCTGTTCTCAAAAATTTCATGTCACAATTCTCCCCACAAAATATGACTGAAATCAATTTTCAAATATATGTAAATGGTGCAGTAGAATTTTATCATTCATCCATATCTGGTTGAGGTTATTATTATTGTAAATACGTGTTGGTATTAGAGAGGGGATCAGGTATGTGGATCAAAAATTCTTGGCTGCCATGTTGACCTCTATACAGTCAGCAGGTGTTACACCAGAGGTGAATCTGAGTATCACACAGGCAGAACACAAGGGATGCACCCTGGTTTTAAAAACCCAGGGCAGACGTCACCAGATGTCCAAAACAAGGGTATCAGTGGCCCCACGAAAAGGACTTATGTCCTCCAAAAATTCACATGTTTCAGACACCAATACATGGAAATCAGTGTTTCAAAGCAATGCTGCAATTTTGTGTCTACATATTTAACCCACAAGATTTAAAGTTTAGTCATAACTGATTTAGATTTAAATTTCTAACTGGAAAATGTGTTCGTTAGTGTATCACCCCCAACCCGATTATGTTCTTGATATGATTTGTTCGTTCGGTACAGGGATTAAGGGGCATGCCTGGCGATCCCGGAGCAGAGGGGGTACAAGGGAGTCCCTGCCGTGTACACCAGGAAACCGATTGTGAGGATCTTGTCCGGGATGGGATATCCGGGCAGCCAGGGTACCCTGGCCTTGACGGCAGGCCTGGACCTCCTGGACTTCAAGTGAGTAATATTAATCAAATTAATTTACAAATATGAAATACTTAAACATTTGGCTGATCCTGTTACCAAAATGTATTCAAACTTGGAAGAATGCTGAAAGGTTGTGCTTTGTTTCATCCGTGGAGCTTTACCTGCTGAATATCACAGAGCTGTGTCATTCACTGATAAAACTTGAACAATGTCGAAATTAAAATGTTTCGGAAAGTATGATTATACACATTATGGAGATGAATATCATAAAATTACTCTTTTCGTCTTCACAAATGTGTCTTATTATCTTGGTGATTAAAAATTATCCTTGGTTTTGCAGGGACCAGCCGGTCAGGATGGTCACACGTTGGTAAGTGACATGCTAAACACATTACTAGCTTTTTGCGCGGAAATAAGGGAAAGCCAGAGTGACAAGCATCATCTTAAGTTAGAATTCAGTCACATAAAATCATATAAAGAAAGGTTATCTGGAATAAAGCATTTCTATTCAGATCAACCTATTTGTTTACTCTGCAGAAGCACTATGAACAGACGCAATTGATAGGAAAAGCTTGCAATATATATTATTTAGTTTTAGTTTCTAAGGATGCGTCAATGCAATATTCTTTTCATGACAAAATGAATTTTTTCTGCTGTCTACCAATAAAAATCAATAATTGTGGGTAAGATTTACAAACATTTACTCTCAATTGAGATTTTCCCTTTCCTTTCTTAGATTTCAATCTTTTCTACCCATGAGGATCTGACCTCATCGACACCGGAAGCTGGCTCCGTCGCTTACGTAGCGGCAGTGAAGAGTCTGTTCGTCGGAACCGGAAGTAACGGATGGGAACAAGTGGATATGTCGCCGTAATCAATATCATACAAATTGGAAAAGTGTTAAATGTGTTGATAAAATAAACAAGAATGCCTTTCAGTCGAAGGTGTAGCACATAGACCAAAAAAACATTTACAAATAGACAAACAATTGATTTCCTTTCATTTGACCTTGATACTGAGTAGCCTTGACCTAGGCCTTCAGATGACCTTGACCTTTTAAGTAAGTTTTAGTGGAATATAAGCATACAGAAGTTATGGTTAGGTAAAAACATGTCTGTTTTTCATTTTACCTTGACCTTGATCCAATGACCTTGATACTCAAACTTGACCTAGATATGGTAAAGATGTATCTACACACTGAAAATGAGATTCCCAGCTTTAGCAGTTCGAAAGTTATAGCCTGAACAGACAGACAGACAGACAGACACACAGACACACACACAGACAGACAGACCCGACTGAAATTATTACTTATCCACATACGAGGATGGTAATAAAATTGGCTTTGTACAAGTTTGGATAGAACTGTTTCATTGAGATCTGACAAATAGACTGTATGTGAAGTTTAATGGCCATCTGTCGACAGGAAAATTCGAAATACCTCTTGAACATCACGAAATTATCTGTCCTCATTGCACAATTGATGTTTGGCTATTAAAATGCTTCAAGACATTTTTAGGTATTGAGTTTATTGACTAATATTAAGAAAGATGTATGATTTTGATGATCATTTCCAATAATTCAGCCATTAAAAAGGTTTACTTTTTGGAGCAGCAGAGCGTAACTTGGATGGGGTAGTGATCACTCACAGCCTTGGCCTGTAAAATAAAAATACGTTTGCTATTTGTTAGAAAGATTTTTCAAGTGAGTATCTCCCGGTCAGTTTCTTCACCTTTTTTTGAGATAGGTAAGTGATAGATTGACTCGTGTTTTTTCGGAGGGGGAGCTTAACGGCTAGAGTTTGCTATGTATATATTCTTGTATGTTTTCTTTGTTATTATTTGTGAATTGTAAATGTATACCTGGTCATGTGACAAGCCGTGTTCCTCGTCAAAGTGGTAGATTCTCGCAGAATTAGGTTGCACAGCATTCTTAAGTTTTTCTCCAGCGATAAACATCCTATATGACGTGAAAATAAGACCTCGTTAATGCAAATCCATTTTTGGGGTTCACCGACAACTGGCAGTTTTGATGGAAACGGGGACCTCCCTATTTGTAAGGCTCCTCTTTTAAAGGGCGTCTGGGTAGCCAAAACTTCCTTGATGAAGGATATCACACCATGTCCATTTTTTGTTCGACCCTTCAAAATGGGTTAACTAAATTTGACCCTCCAAAGATAAAAAACCCTTTTTGTGCCAAAACTATTAATTAAAGTATTGGATTAGCGCGTCAGGTTCCGAGTTTTAAGAATAGTTCAAGTTTAAAAAGGTTTAACCATTCTGTTTGGAATTGATATAATGCATGTTTTATTTTAGTCTACTTGATACCAGTAGTAGATCGACGATTCCATTTAATCTGATGAAATTGGACAACAGGGCAGGATCTAGAATTCTCCATACAGGAGACGATAACCCTCGGGAGCACCAACATATGTGGGGCGCAAGTGGCATTTGTACGTCTTCAAAATTTAAACTTCTGGACATGAAGATAATTGCATGTTGAACAAATCTTCAGCCAAATAAATCAAACCATTTCAAGTAATCCCTCACCTGTCGTAGGGACAAGCACTGGTTGCTACCGTTGAGTCTGTATCGTCTCCGAACAGGGACTTGAAGCGACTGTCGTGCAGGAGTTTAGAATTAGCACGTTCTCTCTTGTTGAAGTAGCTGCATCCAGCATTCATATCTCCAGTGATGATAGCATCCTGTTAAAATGGAAATAACACTGCAAGACGAACATGACATTCTTTGAATTTCTTCGCAGTTTTTAAAACATTAATTCAGCAATGCAATATTGAACACATTGCCTAGAAAATTGGAATTGCAGTGTAAAATTTACAGATTTTATTCCTTATTTCAAGTGAAAATATATCTAAATAAAGAAGATACAACAGAATTTTGAAATTGATATGAAGATATTGTTTCGAGCATAACCCAAAGATATTAGGCATACAACACAGATTGGAGTATTTGCGACAGAGGTGAACATTGAAACAAAAAAAAAAGACCAAATGGAAGGATTTGTTAAAGATAGAAAGAGCATTGTGCCTACCTCAACACCATACTTTGCCTTTGCCCATTCGTACACATCGATCAACAGGTCTATTTCACCAGGTACGTCTTGGGGTGTCACGTGACAGATGATCACCAAGAATTGGATACCTGCGAAGGAAATATTGTAGGGTGGTATTAATGTTGGAATTCCTGCTTTTGCGTTTAAGTTCCCAACTTAGTTTGGAATGGCTTCTCATTGGGAACCTGGATCATGGCTTCTATGATTAACGAGGGTAAGAGCAGCTGTGAAATTCCTTCGGAACGTTTGCTAATTCTTTAAGTAAAATTTTTGGCGATATAGATTTGAGGCCTGCTATCTATCGATTCAACAGACCAAAGTAACATTTCAGGGGTAAAGTAGACTGTTTGAAATTAATTGTCATAATTTAACAAACCAAAAATCGTTCTAAAACATTCTATTTCATGCAATGTTAGAACTTACCGCAACCCTTCAATGTGAACAGACCAATTTCTGGTTCTCTCTCAAACTTGTCTCCTTCATCAGGATAAGTCACATGATCTATCTTCTCAAAAACATCAGTCCTATATTTTAACAAATTAAAATAAAGAGGAAATTGCTCTGACTTCAACAACTTCAACAAATCCTATTCAACAATCAAATTCTGTTCAACAAGTTCTATATTTTAACAAATTAAAATAAAGAGGAAATTGCTCTGACTTCAACACCATTCATCACATTTAGTTCAGTGTCGTTATTCGCTGATTTTGCCTAATTGCCAAATATTCCTGTGGTATATTGATTTGAAATTGATAGCATTCGAGAGACAATTTCATTACAATTTTAAAGTAGGGAAACATCAATCCAGAAAAGACTCCAAAAATACCTGTAGATGAAGCCATATTGTTCCTTGCTGTCTGTGGTACCGAGACGTGGACCTTCAAAGCAATCTATTTTGTCTGCCACTTCTGGTCTAGAATCAATTGACTGACAATTAAATGGGAAACGGACTGGTGTGTAACAAGTAAATTATCTGCTCATATCTAGTACAAAGTTCTACACTTACGTGGCTTCCTTCACTGTATTGCAGAGTTTTTTGAAGGCAGTTTTAGAAGAGTCTCTGATCTCCTGCACCACTGTCATGTCGTAACGCTTTAAGATCTGGACTACAAGAAACATTAACCCGAAAGCGAAATTTGAGCTTTCAATAAAGGTCAAACGATTTGTTCAAAGAAAAAATTCTGGTATACCAATCTTCATGAAAATTATTTCTTTTAGGATAGTCTTTTTTTAAATTTGTAGTCGATTGAAATCTTAAGGCCTAATATTTCATGCTTATAAATGTCACTGTGTTCAACAATTCATAATTCAAAAATATAATACTGAGGCAGTCTGAAATTTGGTTGTTTTCCCTGGTAGGAAAATTAACTTGATTACAGCATTTTGTTTTGCTAGCAAATAGCATAATTCGCATAGACAGCTCTGAGCGAATTCATTTTTTGCTGCTCCTTTATTTGCCACATTGACAGTCACTTGACTGTTGCTGTATGCTAACACGTTTTTATTCCTGGTTTAGTTTGACCATTTTTTGACTGCAATAATGACTGCAAGGAACTCTAACTCGTTAATATGGATGTCCTTACTTTTTAAAATTTTTTCAGGAAAGATTGCATGAAAAGCATGCCCATTTGCCCATCCGCTGCAACCCTGTAGACAGCTGTCAGTAGTGAAGATACTTCCTGGTTTGTTGAATGTCACTGGAGGCATAAATGTGATACCATCAAACTCTTCCATATATGTACTCCAAAAATTCACGTCTTTTTTCAAGTTTTTGCTCACTACTATGTGTCTTCTGTTGTCTACTTGTTTAATCTCATTGATTATGTGCAGCACGAAAATCCTTCCCACTCTTACTGTACTTGCTGCAAAATTTAACTTTCCCAGTAAGCTCTGTAATTCCTTCAATGTTGCTATTTTCTTGTCCTTCCAGTCATCCAACATGTCCTTTATTTCTTCCCTCCTATCCTTCATAATTTCAAGTGTCATCATAATTGTATTAAAAAGGATGCCAAGAAAAACTACTATGTAAGCTAGTGAGTGCACCTTATTTTCTGATTCTTTCACTCCTATTTCTTTAAGTATCCTTCCCAAGCAGTTAAATGCATCCTCTGCATCCTTCTTCTCTTCAGCTCCTCCTAGATCATCCAAATAATTAACACCATCGTAACTATGTTGTTTGAAGATGTAATTTATTGCTTTTGTAGTTTTCTGACAGTAATATGCGGAAGAAGCTGATCCCATACCGAGTGCAACATCAAAATAGTACAGATCTTCAAAGTAATATCCCAGAAGATGGATGGACCCTGGACAACACCATAACTGTTGGTATGGTTTCCATACATTCTGTTTGAAGATCAACATGCTCCATGTTGATGCTGGAATTAACTGAATCTCCTTCAAAAGGATGTGACAGATTTAATATGACCCTTAGCTCTGGGGAGTCTTTTTTCGGTCTTGTATCTAATGGTGAAAACCTGGCATGTTTTCTGAATAGATTTTTGGTAAACAGACCAATTACTGATCCATTCTCCCGTTCATTTTGAAAGTAACATCGGATGTCTTTAGGATGCTCCTGGGTGCCTTTGCAATTTCTTCTTCTTCGTCCGAATTTAATGTGACTTGTAGCTCTTCGTTCTCCATGTTTTTTTCTTTAGTGTTTAGGTGTTTGTAGTTTATGTTGCTCTTTTCTCTTGCAGATCTTCTGACTGCCATTGCCTTAATATATTGTACAACCTTACAACCCACTCCTTAACCCAATTACAACCAATATATAAGGTGAGTCACACTTCGTTACACAGTATCACAATTACGGGGAATGCCCCTGGAGGCATTCCCACACCTTTTAGGATAGTCTTTTTTTAAATTTGTAGTCGAATGAAATCTTAAGGCCTAATATTTCATGCTTATAAATGTCACTGTGTTCAACAATTCATAATTCAAAAATATAAGTGGTACCTTTTGCAGGGATTCCATCACGTCAGACTTCCTAACTTTGGTTTTTCCAAGAATTTGTATGTTGAAGGAAGCGAAATCTGCGCAATCGTCCGCTACTGTTACAACGACAACCACCACCAGAAATATAGTGGCTCGCCACATCCTGTCACCTTGTATTTACTTTTAAATAGATCTATTAGATTTAGTTAATTAAACACTTTTTGCATTTCAGATAATCTTTTGGTTTTCAGTGTGGTTGTTAGTTTCATAATTTTTCTTGCTGGAATAAACTGGTTTAAAATTAAGTTAAATTAAAACAGATTTGGAAGTTTTGAATCGACGTATTTTGTCATCCATGGTTATGAACATATTTTGGACTACACGACGGTTAAAAAATTTTAATTCATATGGCACACAATCAATTCGACAAAATTAGAAATTACTTCACGTCCCTCCGGATATTTTTTGATCAGTCAAGAATATACATTTTTAAAAAAAGCTACTTTTTGTTTCATGTCTGTGACTTTTAAATGAATATTTTAACAGTTATTGATAACCTTCTTTGTTTGTTCATAAGTCTCATTTTGTTTGCAAGGTTTGTGTATTTTACTCCATTAAATGCTGTCAGTAAATGTACAAAGATGAAATGCTTTTCAAATGAATTCATTAAATGAGTTTATAACAAAGATATGCAGAAAAATGATCAAATGATGTTCAATTGAATCAGTTGCAAAATTGACAGTGAAAAACCTTTGTTGTTTTTCTTGTCTCTGTGTGAAAGATAAGATGTGCTGATTTATTTTTAAAGGAATGCGAAAATTTATTGTTTACGCAGATCAACCTGTAAAGTCAAATTTAGTGTCTACAGAATCCACGTAAATTTTGCATATGTGCCTGCTTCAATATAAATGAAGATACAAAATGCCAACGTCATAATGTTGCAATTGAAATTTAAGGAAATTTCAAATCACGACAGGACCAGAATTGTCATGAACTTCTTTTATTTAAATCCTACTTTTTTCAAACATGAAACTATTTTAGCAATTGAATGATATTATTACCAGAATTTAAACATTTTGATGTCATCTTCTTCTGGACAAACCTACGTAGGTGTATATTTAAGTCTCATCCACAGCAGATGTTAAAGCTGATCGTCATAAAATTACACACCCCTTTGCACCGCGTGGATTATCTTCCTAATCGAATCTCCACATAATATTGTGAAAGGTTCATGAATTATTATTATATTTTACGTTTCTTGCCTATTGAAATAAGAAAGCCGATAGACTATCATCTCATACCTTTGCAGGGTACGACACGTGCCTAAGTACACGCAGGGAGGGCTCCGCCCATACCCTAGACCCAGACTTTGCCGGCCAATAGGAGGCCGTTAGGTACCCGTATATATAGAGCGAACTGCTAATAGGGCCAGAGTAGAATAAACACGCTTACCCTAAACCAGAAAGACCCAAATTCTTCTTAAATTCGACGAGACGAGGCTTGGAAAATGAAGAAACAATTTATACTTTTCAACAATATAAATGCCTGTTTGATTTTGACAGATGTTTCAAACGTGAATTGCTCTTCTTGTCTGGTCAAAATTCTGGACAATGAATATTTTAGGTAAGATAGGTAAATAGCCGACTGCATATGGAAGTCACAGTGCAGGAAGCTGAAAAAATATTTAAAATTTTCGAGTCGGTAAAGAATGTTGAAATTGATAAGTATTTTCTAATGTTCCTACTTGTGGCAATTGCTAATTGTTAAATTAGAAAATATCGAAAATACAACCATGACTAACAAAGACATTTTGAGGGGTATGTTGGGAGGTTTACATTATTTCTTTTTGCACTACTGTAAATAACGGATTAGGACAGATGGACATATCTGTGTTGTCACAAATAATACTTTATTACCGCTCCCATATATCGATGGAAGTTAATGTTTTTAGTCACGAGTGTCTGTTAATCTGTGCATGAGGGAGGTGGGTCACTACCCAATAATGTAATGGGAACCTATCCCAGAATGCACTAGAACAGGTCATTGGTCTCTAGGAAGGATACGCCAAGAAATACTAGTCTCGAAGTGTGTCCTTCCCCCGAGGCCCTGACCTGGTTCCCAGAGGAAAGGCAAATCAACACTGCCATCCAACCCTGTTAACAGTCAAGGGTCTGATGAGACAGGGGTAATGAGGGAGATGTACCTCCTACCGGAAGGCTGTCTTGTTTCAAATGGAAACAGTCGAAGAGATTGAATTTAACTGAAATAAATAAATATGAACTTGCGTTGTTGAACGTTCACATTGCTGGCACGTATGACATCATGTATTTTGTGTAAACAAATTCCCACCAATGCCTGCAGCTCAAAGCAGGCCTACTTATCATAAAAGTGCCAAAGCATATTCCAAAAAACTATGAGCCCTCCCTCTCTTTCATTCACTAAGCAGACTCTAAAAGAGCCAGCAAAAATAATGGACACAGCAAGGTTTTGTCTTTAATGTAAATGTGGAACAAGATAAAAACTTGGCCCTTGATTTAAAAGAAATTATAGAAAAAGTCTAGAGATTCAAAATACTGACAGATCGGTCGCACGCCATGTATTCAATTGTATTCGATTTCATAGAGGTTTATGGGAAAATTTGTCAAAAAAAATATAGTCCGCGGCTCTAAAGGATTGGCGTCATGTAAGTTTTACGGAAAATGTTGCTTGATGATTAACGCATCATGATTTAATGTTATGTCAAATTTATTGTTTAATTTCATGGACATAGTAAAATTTCTTTACGATGCAAGTGATCATTTCTCCATCACTACTTCTTGGGACAACAGAGTTGAACTTGAACGGGGTAGTGGTCACTCACATCTTCCGCCTGTGGAAGGAAACAAAATTTATCATAACTCCTAAAAATTCCCGATCACGTATGTACTGTCTGTTGTGCTGTTCTGGGGGAGTCCCTGTACTGGAGCAGTCAGGAAGGAGCCCCTTCTTCCAGTTGGAAGGAACAGGCGGGGTAATCCCCAACACCTGACCGAGGTAAGTAGGGTAGCCCTATCTTCCCCCTCCTTCCTGGACAGGATGAATTTGAATTTTAAGACGGTGGTCGGCATTGCCTAGTAAAGTCAATGGGAGGCTGTGCGGTATTTGTACTAAGATGATAGGCTTGTGGACAATGCCAGTTTAACAGTAGAGAAATAAAACTTTCAATAAAACAGTCATTTTTGAACAAAAGGGTTTTGCAAAATTTTCGAGAAATGATATTGATGTTTATATTTCAAGTAAATTTTCTTCAAATATGTACGGTAGGCCGTATGGAAATATTTTGAATCAAATATATGATGAAGTAAGGGGGTATTCAAAATTTTCAATTCAATTTACCTCCTCTTGTGACAGGCCCTGTTTTTCGTCAAAGTGGTAGATCATGGCAGAATTTGGTTGGACTGCACTCTTCAGTTTTTCTCCAGCGATAAACATCCTGCATGATGAGAAGGTATTTAAAGTTTTAACTATTTTTGAAAAATAATTCATAGTTCACAGTTTCTTTTACACATAATGTTCCTACATTGATTTTGAAGGAACTCACCTGTCGTAGGGACAAGCACTGACTGCTACCGTTGAGTCTGTATCGTCTCCGAACAGGGACTTGAAGCGACTGTCGTGCAGGAGTTTAGAATTAGCACGTTCTCTCTTGTTGAAGTAGCTGCATCCAGCATTCATATCTCCAGTGATAATGGCATCCTGGAAATGCACGATTTTGCTTGCTCAACGTAAGAATACAGAGAAATAGTGACTCTCTATCATGATGGTTGTGGCTGTGACCTAATGTTCAAAATGTGTGGGGGCTCTACTACAAGATCTTTTTTATTTTTGAAAAAAGCTGAGTAAATTAGCTGAATTAGATGAATTATCTGATTGAAAATAAGAAAAACTCAATTTTGTTATTTTAGAATCATCCTGTCGATCCACGTATGATGCATTTGTGTGTTTAAAATCAGCTTGAGACAATGTAGTAGAACTAACCCTATTTCTTGTCATGGACCTCATCTTTCAGGGAAAACCGATGGAACAATACTGACGAATCTTATAAGATTTCGTATGGTTTATTACATCTACAGTGCGTCAAATTTCTCAAACATTTTTCTGACTGGACAATATCCTCTGTTTAAAAATGGACAATGATTGCCCGAAATAGTTTTAAGTGGTTCTTATAAACTTTACATACCTCAACGCCATACTTTGCCTTTGCCCATTCGTACACATCGATCAACAGGTCTATTTCACCAGGTACGTCTTGTGGTGTCACGTGACAGATGATCACCAAGAATTTAAGGTCTTTAAACAAGATACAATATTTTTAGATTTAAGACACGCGATCATTTTTCAATTAAAAGTAGAATGATTTGAAACCTTTACAGGAAGGTGACGATTTGAAAGTAATGGCGGCACTACTAACGGATTTTTTTTAAACGTTTTGGAGGACATAAGTTCTTTTTGTACGGCCACTGATACCCCTGTTTTGGACTTCTGGTGACGGCTGCTAACATATTCATTCACCACACCAAGTTAAGATATATTCTTAAGGAAGAACTTACCACAGCCCTTTAGGGTGAAGACTCCGATTTCCGGCTCTCTTTCAAATTTGTCTCCTTCATCGGGATACGTCACATGCTCGATTTTCTCAAAGACATCAGTTCTGTTTTAAGAAAACCAATATTAATAAGATATTCAAAACTACTACATCACTGTCTTCGTGTTTAGTTCAGTGAAGGCCTTTAGTTCGAAGTCATTGACAGCGGCCCACAAGTTAGGCCGAGAAGTTCCCGTCTGGACAGTATCCGGAAACACAGGTAGGATTTAAATCAAGATACTGACTACATTCTTTATTTCTGGTTTCTTAGGACACAAATTAAAAATTAAAACAAGCATTCGGTGAAGAATAAATTTTGTATTCCCTGAAATTTGGATGCTGATTATGTACCAAAAGAAAAATAATATCGTCAAAAGAACTTTCCACACCATCTTTTTGTATTTTTACACCAATTCTATACAGGTTTTGGATTATTGGTTTTTGAATTTGTTGCCTAAGTAGTCAAACATTAAATAAAGAAAAAGATAAATGAGCTCATTAAATTAATTTGAATCCAACCTATGGGAAAGTAAGTGGGTTTAAAGTCCCTTCAATTTCAACTCGAAGTTCAGACAGTGGAAGTTCATTCCCTCCTCAAAATCTTTAGTTGCGTTTTCCTTTTGGCAGAGAAAATCGAAAGTAATCCAAAATACCTGTAGATGAAACCATATTGTTCTTTGCTGTTTGTTCTGCCAAGACGTGGTCCTTCAAAACAATCTATCAAAGATCCACATGCTCCTCCAGGTCTGAAAAATCCAAAGAACGAACACAACAAATATATACCACCATGCAAATGAATTAGTTGAAGGAAATGTTTTAGTTTGTGTATTAAGATTCTACACTTACATGGCGTCCGCCACAGCGTCGCAGAGTTTTTTAAAGGCGGTGTGAGAAGAGTCTCTTATCTCCTGGACAACTGTCATGTCGTAGCGTTTCAGGGTCTGTATATTAAGGGTAAGTGATTCAACAAGAAAGTCTTTCATTAGAAGTAATTGATGTTACCCTTAAAGTCGCAAGATGAGAGCAAGAAGTTAATTACTAAATCTGTTTTCTGAGCTTCCAATTCTTTTGGCATGTCTGAACATTATAAAAAATCTTCAAAGCTACTGGAGTACGCTTTCAATACTTTCTGCCATCCTCGAACTATTTCCTGACTCTTCTAACATTTTTACAAACTCTATCTCCGCTTACAACTGTAAATTTCAACATTATTATGTCTACCTTTGTTAGGGATTCCAACACGGGAGCCTTTCCTATTTTGGTTCTTCCAAGAACCTGAATATTAAAGGAAGCGAAATCCGCACATTGCTGCGCTACCGCTACCACAACAACCGCCGCCAGGAATACACAGGCTCGCAACATCTTAGTATCTGCTGAAAAAAGAATTGAATTGGATATTTACGATTTGTACAATGAATTCTGCAAAAGAAAGGCAGAGGAATGCATCGAAATATTTGTTCGCAGCGAATTTGAATGAGCGTATTCAGACTTCCTTCCATTCAATTCGAAGCCGATACCTCAGTCAGTCAGCGGCACACTGTGCCACAAGTTTGACACCCATCAAAATCGTCTGCACAAGTGTCTTCCAAGTTTTCGAAGAAAGAAAAGTTTATTCAAATTAATTTCCAAAATATTTTCTTTTCCTTCAAAACTCCACAGTAATGGCGAAGTGTCAATGATAAACTAATGGCCAAATACAAATGTAAAAATTGCATATCTTCAAAGAAATTTTAATGGCATTGTTCAGCAAGTGAACAAAATTAAACGATGTCCATTGCCTTCAAAAACTGTGCTCATGTCCAATATGTACCTTTAAAAGTAAAAATAAAAGCTTGACTGTGGTGAGTATCAAAACCATAACCAATTGACCAATCAAAGTGCATCAGGAATGGAGGGCACACATCCATCAGAGTGTCTCTTTAAAACCTCATATTACTATTAATTTACCAGTAGATGCAGCTCATGCAATGATATTACCACTGACTTATAATGTGTGCATTGTTAGCTTTACAATATATTTCACCAGGGCTAAACTAAGACTAAATACACACAAAACTATATGGTCATACAAAGTAGGTATGTCTGGAAATATAGAATTTTTACTGGGCCAAGCTAACATTTTAACATGATGACACTTCAACAACTTCAATTACCATACACCCCACTTAAGGTAGCAATGCCCTTCTTGTGGAAATGTTTCAATGCACAGACCAATGAAACTGCAATAAAATAGTACATACATAAAACTTATGCACTAAAGTGGAATAAATAATTACCTGATTTTAGTGTGACCGCAAGTATTAAGTTGTTGTGAGCAATTTGACTAGGGCATAATGTGGACTTTGTTTCCTACGAAATTGATCGTGTTGCACAATAAAGTCGATATATAATTTCAAAGTTATATCTCTTTATAATCATTAACAATCTTTTGTGTTTATTCAGGAGTCTCTCTAATGTTTACTAGACATATATGTGTATTTTCTAGTGTTAAACGTTGTCAGTAAATATCAAATACCCTTGTTTAAATAAGAAACGCTTCGTAAATGATGTCATTAAAATGATTCCGTGACAAAAATAAAGAAGGGAACAAAAAGTCAAACAGTGTTTAACTAATTTGCTTCTATTAGCTGAAATACAAAATTTCTACCAGATATGGCAGGGCTCTCCACATTATCCGTGGTTACGGCAAGCAAGTACAGTATAATTTATTCTAACACGACCTAGTTTGTCAGTCAATGAAAATGCATCATTGCCAGTCTTTTTGAGCCAAAAAAGGCTGCCTGGTCTTTGTGGTCAACCTAGACCGTTGCTAAGGAGGTTGCTATGTGGCCATTTTGAAAAGTCTCAAAATATAGCCTCAATTTTTTTTCAATTTGGCTGCAAAGTCGAACAGTTTAGGACAAAACAACCACTAACTACCAATAGATTCAGTCTCAGAGAAAACTGTGTCAGAATAGGAACCAACTCTGGCTGGGTTTGTCTGCTCACAAAGACCTCGGGCAAGGTGATGGTTCCTTAAATATTTCGCAAAAATTCAGATGTTTTTCACAACAATTAATTGGTTCCCCGGTCAAAGAGTCAACTTATTTTATCTGCGTCCTTATGGTTCCACTATGCATCTTTCTAACAAAAACACAACTGTACTTAATTTATTTTACAATGAGCTTTCTGACGTAATTCCTGAAGTGATTACTCCTGCACAAGTTACTCTAACATTGAGAAATAAACTCTTATAAAATGTGTCTTATTTGACAAACTTCAAATTGATAATTGCAAAATAAAGCAGATCATCAAGCCATGAATTCTAACCAAGTTTTAACCAAGGAACAACAGACTAAACGTGTCCGAGCTCATCATTGGGCACAGTTGTTTCTGAGCTACGGCGAAGTGATTTTACGGACTTTGTTGAACTTTGCTGAACATTGACCAAGTTTACTTCTTCACAGTTGCAAATGTCACTTCGGGGAAGTACAAATGGTAGAAACAACTGCAAACTGAGTAAAAAGTTGACTTTGCTTTACGGACTTTGTTGAACTAAGTGGCATTTCACAAACAACTACATGTGGTTGACTCAGCCAAAGAAGTGATATTTCTCCTGGCAACAGGATTTTCAACATTGACCAAGTTCACTTCTTCACAGTTGCAAATGTCACTCCAGGAAGTACAAATGGTAGAAACAACCGCAAACTGAGTAAAAAGTTGACTTTGCTTAGTGGGATTTTTACTTCACGAAGTAGAAGCAACTACGACCAATGTTAAACTATTATGAATTCATACAAAGAACTGACAAAAATGTAATTAACTGCCTTTCATTTGACTAATTGTAAAATCATTCATTTCTTTTAAAATATATTCTACTGTTTATGAAAATTAAGCTTCCAATTTAAAATTAAAATTCTTGAATTTTTCGTTGTTTAACATTAGTTTTGTCCCTGTGCTGTCTGCCATTGACTTATCAAAGCGGCAAGTAGCCTTGAAAAGAGTCAATATATTTGAAGCGGCAAACTGATTTATTCGAAATTAAACTTGAACCCAAAATATTAATTTCGAAGTTGTAAATACTTTCGCAGACACTTTTCACACAATAATTTCTTATTTGAAAAACAAAAAATGAAAACATATCAAACCTTATTTCACGTGAAGACTGCTTTTCAATTTTCCTCACTCTTACAAGGAGTGGGATACTAAATGTTTATCTATTTATAAGGCTCAACAACGCAAATGACTGTTTAATTTCTACAGGTGATTCAACTCATTATACGAAAAACCACGTTTCTTTGTCTGTGGATTTCAATTAAAGTGGTCTTAATTACCGCCCGCCATCAGAAGGATGGGGGAAGGTAATAGTTTGAGTCCTGTTTGTCAGTTCACAGGGGGGTACTCAGGTCCCAGCTGGGGGCGGGTACTCAGTCTGGGAGAGGGGGGG
>JBCAUG010229489.1:4230-18810 GCA_038406175.1 Haplosyllis leylae | reverse complement strand
CCAGATTCATAGCACCCCTCATAGCTACCTCAAAAATGACCATTTTGTTCAATGTCAGGACTCTGAAAGAGTTAAATTTGCTGTGTACGATGCAATATCATATTATCTTTGTTTTTCTTAACATATGACCTGTATTATTCTTTGTTTTTGTGATTTTTCGAAGCTGGAAGTCACTTCTGCCAAACATATCCCTGTAAAATATGTTCACTGAAAAGTACTTTCAAAGTGTTTGAATAAAAATTTGCAATTTTAAACAGCGTTGAGGCCAAACGGAATTTGATTGCCTACACGTAAAAGGGCACGTACACCTTTCTCATAAGAATTTAGAACTAGCTTTGTGCTTTCTGTGACGTTAATAGGCCTTGATACTGATCTGAAAATGCAGATGATTGTGTGAAATACGCAAATTAGACGATAACTGTCAAGATAAGCATGTAAACATTTATATGCAAATGATCTATCATTTTGATACGAATATCACTGTTAGAAAGAAGCTGTTGTATCAGCGTTTCAAGGTAGCCTTGAAAAGAAAGTATCGATTATACTTTAATTAAAATCAATACCCTATCTTGTAGGTAGTGGTAAGGTCAGGACACAACACTCATCTAAATACGTCATTTGTGGCAAACATGGAACAGCTGCTGCTGTTTATTTATTTATATTTCATTGATGATAATTGACAACGATTTGATATGAATCACATTTATTGAATTTTGAATTCATTGTGATTGAGAGAGAGAGTGTACATAGTAACAAAAGGTGGAGATTGAGAATTCAGAAAGCGATTGTGATTTGAAATATAATATTCCAGGTAAAACATACAGCAAACCTTGTTAGAAAGTAACAGTTGTTTTCTGTTTAATAGAAGCATTCTTGTCGAAAATGGCCTTCAATGATTTCCTCTGTGGGGTCCCCTCAACATTCCAATGCCATGAATGGACTTTATTTTATCATTTCTTAACCGTTTGCCAAGAACCAGCACCGCAAAATGAGGGTTGACTCACGAACATAGGTTGGTGTTTATTGTTCAAAATTTGTTGAAAGGTGAAATTACCTGTAATCTCGAATGTATCCTTATCGCTTCGGTCATGCCAGTGCACTACTTACTGTACAAGAAACTCACTCAAGTAACAATTTTAAATCTCGTATCTTAGATTTAGTTTGGATATGGATTGCATTAAATGAACTCAATTTACCAAGGTTCATTGAAACATTTCAAACTCAAATAAAAGACACTGGCAAAGGGTCATAATGATATTTCAAGTGTTATTAGTCCTCTACATGAAGGAGAAATTGACACAACGAAGAATACCTTGGTCGCAATTGTTGGTTTCATTTAACCAGGGTTGACTGAAATTACCGCGAGTAACGCGATGGAAAAAATTAGCCGCATCCTTTTACGGTATCTGGTGCGTGTCGCTTTATCCCGATTTAAGAAACATGATGCTAGTTTAAGACCTTATGAGTGCACGACCCGAAGAATAAAGAAACTCGTCTTAGTCATAACATTTGTGGCAAAAGAGACCAAATACAGAAATACAGGGACATTTTGTGTTATTGTTTACATGCTCTAGTTGCCTTATGCAGATGTCATTGGAAATACTCGGGTGTACTTTTTGCCCAGAAACTGGCAGAATGTTTTATAGGACTTCGGTAGGTATAAATTTCACAAGAGATCGTCACTTGTTAAAATGGTAATTGAACGAACAGAAAATAATAATTAGGGTCTCAATTGAAATGTCTCAGAAATCGATAAATTTGCAATTTTGAAGGTCGGAATTCAAATTTGAGCACGATTTTTTCTTGACGTTGATATTAGACGATGAACGACTGTTTTCAAAAGACTACTGCATTATACTCAGAACATGTAAATCTCGACGCAGAGAGATTTCTGCGTGTAATATTAGCCAGAGGACACAGTCATGTCAAGAATTTGGATGGATTTCGTCTTGTTCATTCCATCGCATAGAATCAACCTGGCAAACTATTGGGTGGCTCCATCTGTAGTGAAAAAATACCTGTTGACATGTTTGGGTGCATTATAGTTTTTCGGTATCAACAATGAATTTTAATGAAACAAAAATTATTGTTAATACATGTTGTTGTAATTAATGCTTTTTTTTCAGGATGTTGATATAATATACGCGTACCTACACGGGCTGGAGTCTATGTCCAATCTACGAGAAGCCGGACTGCGAACAATCTGTAAATCCGTCCGCTACGAGTTCCATGATGCAAACGATATTCTCTACTGGTAAGTAGAAATTTCAACTCTTAGTTAACATAATATTCCATAAATCTTTTATTGGTTTTCGTATTGTAAAAAGAATATTAAGTTACATTTATTTACCCCAAACTAGGGAAATACAGTATTTTTTACCTCAATACAAGCTCTTAGCCTCAACATCATTTTTATCAAAGCATATTCCTTGTTATTTTGAAGCGTACAATATGAATTTAATAAATATATTCAAAGACCAGTGAAAAAACAAGAAGTCCTTCTGCGCGACCACAAGAGCCGTACTGCCCGTAGTGTAGCATCAGTCGCTCTCCTGTCTGGGGGAGAGGGTACCCTCTGTCCTGTCCTGTCCTGGGGAGGGGGGATCTTGTCCTGGCTAGGGTACCCCCCTGGCAGGATCTGTGACAGGACTGTGGATAAGACCAGTGACAGGACCAGGGGGTACCCCCTACCAGAAAAGACATGGGACCAGAGTCCGGGGTACACCCCCCCCCCAGAAATGACATGGGACCAGAGGCAGGGTTCGTCCCCCCATTGACAGACACACACCTGTGAAAAAGTACCTTCCCTCGTACTTCGTACACGTACGGTAACGAGCCACGAAAGGCGAACAATATATTTCATTACTTTTCATAAAACCTGCCGGAAAACTATCCTATGAACAATAATTCCTGTGCTGAAATGTGTCTGTAATTTTGTCTGCGTATTTAGGTAAATCTGGTTCAGTCCAAATAATCCTTTTTGTGACCTCAACCCGTAATCAAAAGCAGTAACTCCGCATATCTGCATCTGGTCCAGACAAGTCCAGATTACAGACACTGTTTTAGATACGCGCACACACCAAACATCTTCAAAAAATTACTCGCGTGTTCCCAGAAGAAACACGGACCTTCAGTGAAAAAAGTCCATTACAGGTCGTACATACCATACAAGATCTCACCCAACATGACCACGAGTTGCTCTTTTAAGGCAATGATTTGCCAAAACAGCAGCTTTTGTGTTTATGAATCGAATTGTCGCCATCACCGTTTCATACTTCATTCACACTGCAAAAATCAGGAGTGAAGAATATGAGGAAAATATAGCTGGTCACGTAAACATGATGAAAACAGCTTTTGATATTGCTCATTAAAATCCCCAGCCATGGTGTTTGTGAAGTTACGTATTGAAAATATTTTAAGTGTCAACTTGAAAGGCCTTTGAAGGTTGTCAATTTGTTTTCATCAAATATTTAATGACATGTCAGAGCAACTGCGACAATTTTGATGGATGTTTATTTGGCGTAATTATACGTGAGAACAAAGTTTATGACTTTGTTATTTGATTAGATGTATTCTGCAATTGTTCAAAACATAAACGACACAAATGAGAGTCAATATGATACGGCTTTTGTTTCAGATTGTCATTAAAAGAACAACATAGATTATGGCGAAGATACCTGAGTTTTACAAATGTTGTCCCTGTCCGATTGCCAATTAGTATCTAAATTTCACTACCCACCTTATTGAATCCAGTAAGTGCGGCGCCATTCACCATCCCATACCCCAGAAATTTAATTAACGCTGCTGTTTTTCTTATGCAGTCGTGGAGAACTTAGTTCCTGCTGGTACATCCTGCTGTCAGGTTCTGTCTTCATTGATGGATCCATGTTCCTTCCGAGGTCAAGGTAAGCTTTCCTTAGTTGCTAACTGTTTTACTTTGATGTCAAAATGGTTCAGAAAAAATGGGTTGGTATAGTCGGGGAAAGATCAAGTGGTGTTACTCAAGATGAAAGGGCTAATCGGGTAGAAATTAACTTTGAACTTGTGTGTTCCCCTTAGAAAAAAACACGCACACCAAAAAATTCTTTAGCAACCACTGTTGTTTTTTTTGGGTTGCAGTTTATTCCTATTGTTAAGTGCTTAGTTGGCTTAATACCAAATTTGGGTTCAACGTAACAAAGCAGAAGTGACAGTGACGACCAGGCCTTATGCCATTTTAAAACATTTTCGGGGAAGAATAGCCCAGTGATATGGAATTTAATTTGGAATTTCCAGGCTGTTTTTCTCTGAGCATTTTTTATCACCGTAATGTGTGTAGAAAGTGAATAAAAGTCACATTTGCAATTACATTCTTAAAAGCGCACAGTGATTAATGCAGCCTGAATTCCGATGTGATGCTGATATGGTTGGTGCAAATGATTTTACCCGTACCTGGATGTGTACTGAAATTCGACTAAAATGCATACAGCGCAACTTTTAACAGTTCCGTTCTGGTAGCTTTGATATTTATTGCCCAGAAGGTATGCCTTGCATGTAAGTGAACAAACAAAATTCCCTAAAAGTGTATGGCAAAAAATGGTGGTGGTAGTATTAGTGAGGCTCGACTACACTTTGGTGCCAACATGCCGCAATTTCAAGTAACGGTTGTCTGGCCGCATTCAAACTGCACTAAATGCAGGCAATTTGTAAATCCGAGGTATTTGTAAAACTCTTTTTCACACCGTTGCAAAAAAAAATCGACTAGAACACACATGATAGAATCAAAAAAAAAAATTTAAAATGCACTATTTTTTATGGATTCTGCACACTAAATCTGTACCCACATCCAGCCAGGTCTGTGTTCCCAGCAAAGTAAGCTTGATATTTATGATACAATCTCCTGAATTTCACTTTTAAAAATTACACATAGTTTTGTGACCCTGGGCGTTTTGATTTGCCCCCAAGGTCAACTAACGCTTCGACGGACGCATTTTAGAAATTTTTTTGCTGTTTGAAGTTGTGATCATCAATGGATGCTGATTTGTTATGGAATTTAAACGCCCATGGTTTTTGATATTGCTTTTAGTCCTGTAGATCGGCAAATTTATTCAGAGATACTAAAAACCCAAAACCACCTTTCTAAATGATACATTTGTCTTTTATCAGATAACTTTACATGTAAAAATGTCAATAAACCATACAATATCTAGAATATGCCCAATTAGCAACACAAAATTCGTCGCTTATTGTGTAGCAGAAGTGATTTTCTGCGTTCAGTGAAGCGTTTTTTGCCGATTTTTTCAGTTAGTGGAATCATGCCACTGGTACTGGTAGATACCATAGATATATATGACACGTCCTACTTTCCTTGGGTTATGCTCTACATCCGTGGTAGATACAGAAAATATTGCGGCCACGCTTGTTTTACTCGGTTCTCCAATGTTGCCACTTATTAGATCGCGATATTTGTAACAAAATCTCAGGATGCTGATTTTTAATATTGTAGCTGCAGTGGAATGGCCCAGTTGTCCATGAGAAATTTTCATTGTGGGGGGGGGGGGGCGGTGTTGAGACTGTGGGTAAACCGGCTAGATCTAAAATCTTAAGTTGTCCACACAGATTTAGAGAGCCGTGCTAAAAAATCTATGGTTGTCCATGAGACATGAGAAGTTTCCATGGGATCGGGTTGATGATGGGGTGATAAACCGTCCTACCCAAATCTAAATCTAAAGTTTCCATTGGGGAGGAGGTGGGGTAAACCGTCCTACCCTGAGTAAAAATGACTGGAAAAGAAAAAAACTGTGATTAATTTCTAAATGGACTACTTCTGATCAGATATTCCTTTAAAAATTATCACTTTATGCGAAATTGGACATCATTACGTCACCACACTTCTTGCTTTGATCTGTGTGGAAAATTCCTGGGCTCTTAGATGCAAAAGGGACTAGCTAATGCATTTGATACACACGGGAACTTCAAATTAGATAAAAAGTTGAACTCGTCTGGCTTATGAGTTTACGAAAGCAATTGCGGATAAGGAGGCACGGGGGCGCCAAGTGGGCGGTAGCTTTAGTCCTGTAAAAGTAAGTCAAGAAAATTATCTTTTGTGTCTAAAGTCTTCCGCCTGAATTTCTGGATCCGTTACTGCAAAAGGGTGAGACGTCTGACCGGTCTCACGACAGTCTCCTATTGCAGTGAAACAACAATGGCATGTGATTTCTCCGTTATATAACAGTTAGAAATGTCATACACGCTAGGGAGATTTTTGTGTTTGCACTTAATTGATTTTGTCGCCTATTCGTACTTAAGTAGATCCTACACGTAGGATGGTAGCCTTAGAGTACTTTACTGTCGTAGTTTCCTCGGGATTCTTCATTTGTAGCGAATGAATGGTGGTAACATTTTGAAGAACATACATTGCGATGCAATTACGGTTTGAAATACCTGAATGGTGGGACGTTGAGTGGAATCACTAAAAAACGTGTTACACATGTTCTTGGTACTAAGGGTCTGTTCACACTGAGCCCTTAGCGATAATGCCAAAAAAATTGGGTAGAATACCCATTTTAGCGGCGTCCATTAACACTAACGGCAATTAGTAAGATCATTGTGAACAGAAATGTGTTATTTCGTGAAGAAGCTGTGTGTGAACGCTAGAAACTAAGGAAAAGTGAACTCAGTTCACAGACACAAGCAAAATTACAATGGTTGGTGACTTAACATCCTCCCAAACTATTTTCCTCGTGGAGACTCGATCTTGTTGCGATTGTTGTGGAGATTAACTTTCTTGGAGCCACAACCACAGGTAACCTAGTTGATGTGCGATTGTGATAAAATGTTTCGATACAATGGAAAAAAGAACAGTTTACATCAGATTCAAGAGGGTTATCAACAATTCATTGTTTGACTGAAAAGACGAAAAATCTGTTTTTCCTGTTCATTGTGACCTAGGTGTCTTTCAAGACAGACTGTTGTTACGATCCAAACTGACGCACAAGATGCCGGGAAGGCAACGGATTTAGCCACTGGTTCTGTAATAGTCACCGGCACTTACAAAGCTACATTCCGAAACAAAGTGAGTATTTGACCCCTTCCGACAGAGCGTAATCCTACAGTTCCTTAAACAACTTCAGCTCGACTGGATTAGAGGATAGCGGGATGCCTGCAGCTTGCTTTTTGATGTCTACCTGTCGTTGCTTCGCTACACATCAACTCGGTGCTTTAGCCATGAGCTTCATTTCGAATAAGGAAATTGGACTTGCATTAGTACAGCAATGAAGTCTTGATTAGTTTCATGGCATCGAGGCGTAAACATGTTTTCATTCTGAAATGAGTCAAATAAGGACAAGATAGTGATGCCAAAAAACAATTTTTAACAAGAAACATTCACTAGTTCGAAGTCAAATCTTTCAATATTGAAAACGCCCCGAGCTTCACAGGAAATTGTACCTATCGTTTTCGACCAACTGTTGCTGAACCACCAATCAGCCTGATGTATCGCAAATTCAGGTAAGTTATTATTCGGTCAATCGTGTTTTTTTTTCCTTGATCAGAATCAGATGGGAGAACTGAACTTTGGGTTATTCACCAGAATTCCTGTTGTGTGGATCATCCGGAGATGGATGGGGAATCCCTAAAAAAAAACTCATTTTCTTGTAGTGTTGGCATTTCAGTCGGAATTGAAAGACGAGACTTGAGTACGGTAACACATGGAATAATTATGATTTTTAGTTCAGAGTAACTGCACTTGCCACATGCCGGTATGACCGTAAGTGTGGGCACAACCTTTTTCTTGAAATGTACAAAAAAGAGACTTCTGTGCAGATAAAAAATACTTAAAATTTGATAAGGTTAAATGGAGGAGGTGACCTTTCGGTAACAAGCGAAACCTGTGAGATAGACTCTAATAGGTGACAGAAATATGACATATTGCAGGTAAAAGTGACCCACGCAGACATCAGATTAAGGTTTATTTTGGGTATAATTGGATAAGGTACTTTTGATGTCTGAAAAATCTCCTGTTGCAGACTTTATCCTTTAGTAGGTCCGGTTTTATTCTAGGTGTTGATGAAATGAGATATATGTCAGAATCCTCTTGTGTGGCATTGAGTTCTCTGGCCCTTAGCAAAATAATGAGAAAGATGTTACTATTTCGAAAGTTCTGTTGCTATTTTGAAATGTTTTCGCCTTTCAGTGTCTAGTCCAAGAAAAGTGGCCGAAAGAAGATAAGAAAGGATCAACTAGGTCTAACATTCCCGTTATGGATACAATATCATTACTGGCATAAACATCCGGTGTTTACCAAGCTTCTTGAAGCATTTGGATAACGACGTCCTGGTAAATTACCATAATGGGACAGTGTTTCTTGAAGAAATCTAGCTTCGTGCACAGCTCAACTAAGTCGTGTTGGCAGCTTTTGCTGAAAACACTCAATTCCCAGTTTAGTTGTCACGAAATTCAGGGTTTGATCCCGATGTTCTAAAATTCTTACATACAAGAGAAATATCACAGAAAAAGGGGGATATCTCATGGTTTAACGCGTAAATGAATGTTTCTGAAACGACAGGTGTTTCAGCACAAGTGCCCATCTGCAGACAAGCATGCGTTATTTTGAAAGCTGTCTGGCAGTGAAAGTCTGCGATGATTATACAATTGAGAGCGAGAGTGGTTGTTAAAGCAAACTTGTTTATGTAACTTAACGTATTGAGTAGCTTCAGAGTATCCCGGGAGTTCAAAAAGTAACGGGTTTTCTAACTGTTCCCAACCCTCATCGTTTTGAACAATTCGAGATTGATGAAGAAACTAGCCACAGCGGAAAACTACAGTCAGAAGTAATTGCGAAGATGTTATGTTGCAAATTGCAGTGGAGTTTTTTAGTGTAAAATCTAAATAAAAGTAAGTTTCTGTTAACAACACCGATATATTTCGAAAGAAAATTTACATCCCGAAGGAACAATTTAGATTCGTGATTGTGCTGACTATTTATTTCTCCTTGAAGCTTAAGTGCATCTTGGTGATAATCACTGTAAGATATTACATGTGTACTTGAAGAGCCTTACAATTTGCGTGCTGTGGAAATAAAGTAAACTCAAAGAAACATGAGGAGAAAGTAGAATGCAGTTAATCTGAAAACTGTTCATGATCCGCTAACAAAATTATCCACGGAACTCACGCAACTTTTAAGAATTTTTGAGTTGTGGCATACACAGCAATTTCATTGCACCTCTACTTGCGAAATCCGCACCTTACGAAATAAAGATGGTTTTCAAAGGTCACTGACCCGCGCTAGCTAACAGCTCGCGAAAAAAGTCACTTCCAGTAGTGCGTATTTTAGCATAATTGTAACATCTCACTGATTTCAATGGGAATACATATGGTATTATTAAGTTTGTTCTTGTGGTCCTAGTAAACGTATACTCTGGATGGAAGCCCCTTCATGTTGTTTGAATCCATACAACGGCTGGAAGTGTACTGAATGAGTAGGTTTGTGAGACCTTCGTCGACTCGAGAGAGACAGAAATAGATTAAGCTGTCCGGTTGAATTTTTATTCCCGGCATGAAGGCCATTTGCGATTCACCCGAGGATAGTTGACATTTAGTGGTGAATCCGAGTTACATCGGATAACCAGATGATTACAGGTGTAATTACCTGTCGCGAGTCCCTTTGGTTCTGAAGGGTCCAGTACTTACTTCACTATTTTGGTCACACGTCATTGTGGTGAAGACTTCAAGTCTTTAACACTGGGACTATCGTGCACTGGTTCTTAAATGTCAAAGAAAAGAAAAGAAGAAGATTTACAAAGAATACATAAAAGATACTTGGAAAGAAGGTAGCTTTTGGGGGTGAAAATCTAAAAAAAAAGTAGAAGAGAGATAACCGTACGGTATGAGCTGAAAGATCTTTTGCTTTAGCTTCAAGTTACAGAGAAAAGGTGAAGTGCATCATCCAGATTAAGTTTGGTTTATTCTGATTTGTTGTTTGGGTTCGCGTATTGAGCACCTAGACTTTGTGCTTGATCCGGTTTTATGTCGAAGAGTGCACACTGAGGAATTCTTCTCCTTGTAGATTTTGGTGAAATGGTAGAGAAAAGGCACGAAATAACTGAAGTGCTCCTGTTGTTGCTCGTCTATCTAGCATTCTCAGATAAGGGAAGACAAAAAAGTGCTCATACTTCACGGGATTTAACAAGAAATTTCCATCAGTATTCTGTGGACTGGTGAGATGAAAAGAAGATAAAGAGTACTTTTTAGCGGCCATGCTATATGTAGTGTGAACCTCCGTGAAGAAATCTTGGCAAAAGTCTCACATATCATTTTAGAACACATGGAAAATTCTTTTGAAAGCCGAAAGCTAATTGTAACCTGTGTGATAAATCTAGAAATACAGAGACAACAACAGAAACAGGCTCATCTTTTAATTCGGTATCGCAAATGATTCTCCTGTTTCCTAATACTGGTAATAGAGTAGCCAATAGGTCTAAGCGTATGGGTGAAGGAATTTTAGCGTAAATTTGTTAATGCGGAGATACATCAAGTCGGCATGTGTGGTGTTTTCCAGAGATGGCCCTGAGTTCTATTTCCAGCTGTAATATTAACACAGATTTAGTTGCGCCATGGTCACAGATTCTTCTAATCTGTGGCGTGGTTTGGGTCCGATATCTACCTGTACCATGTACCTTTCACCTGTGTCCAGGCTGTGAAGAATTAATGACGAGTACCATAAGGAATTAATGATGGACATTATGTCAGTGATGAAGATATACGTGTAATGCGGTGGTCTGGGTCCAGGTTGCGTAGATGTTCAGTCAGGAGCTAGTAGTGGATCCAGGATTTGGTCAAGGGGGTCCAGGAAGTTTTTCCAAGAGTTTGTCTACAGAGGATAGTGGAATGAAGTGAAGTGAACCAATACAGCTGGAGCCCAGAGCCCTAATGGAGCTCGTCAAATATGCATTCGCCTTTAGATTTATGTAGATACGTGTCAACACATCCCTATTTCTACCTAAAAAAGATTTGCGTAATTTTATAAATGCACAAGAAAGTCCTCCTGCGTGACCGCAAAAGGCATACCCCCGCTGCGTATCAAGTACTTGCTCTTCTGTACTGTCCCGGGGGGGAGGTGTTATCCCAGTTCTAGCTGGGGGGTACCCCTGTCCCAACTGGGGAGGTACCCCTGTACCAGCTGAGGGGCAGACCCCAGTCCCATCCAGGGGGTACCCCAGTCCCAGCTAGGGTACCCTCCAGAAAGGACCTGGGACCAGGGATGAGTGAAAGAACCATGGACTGGGGTACTCCCCAGAAAGGACATGGGACCATAGACCAGGGAAAGAACCTGGAACTGGGGTATCCCCCCCGTGTTGACAGACAGACACCTGTGAAAACAGTGCCTTCCCCATCCTTCAGATGCGGGCGGTAAATATTCATTGAGAGATTTAAAGTATTCTTTTTTGCTTCGTTTGTAGATATACTGTCCATAGCCGAGGACCTACTAAGGACCCCAGAGGCTAGAGCATTTTTAACTTCAAATTATATCTTTTCCTATTTTTCTGAGATACTTCTTATTTTGGATCATATTTTGTATTAAAATATTGATTAATTCCTAAATGTCTTTGATATATAATGATGTACATTACATGTTTTACTTTGATCTTTTTATACATGAGATTGTATTATGTGCGGCTTAAGTAAGTGTAATATGCAGGGAAACACATACGAAGAACCGAGTACGCAGGTAAAACGTGAAAAAAAATTCCCCGCAAAAATATTTTGGGAAAAATTTAAAATTAAGGCTTAAAAATCCATGGCTGAGCTCGTATTATACTTACTGTATGAAGGTGGTGGTTTGTTTTTGTCTGGCACATGATATATTCAGTATTGTAAAATTGAGTTTTTAGACTGGAATTTTAAAAAAAAGAACCTTTCCATATTGGGATGGAGGTGAATCTTGAGAATTGGTTGAAGCTGAAAATGCTGTAACCTGTTTGTCGATACAAAAGGCTCCGTACTCGAGTCAAGGTCTCAGTCTTTTGTCATCACACTGACCTCACTGCCAATTATGAAAATATAAGTATACTTCTTCACTTGTTACCAGACGAATTTAGTACCAAGATATTGATTGACACTTGAAAAGGCTATATTATACATTGATTCTGTAACCTCTATCAGCATTCGAGTCGAATCATTGGCATTACATGAATTCCTGCCATTCCATGGTTGCATGCGGAAATTAATGCAAGCAGTATGGGAGAAGTGAGGAAAAATTGGATTTCTCCACCTGCAACTATTCGGAAATCAGTTTGGATCACAGAGATTCATTAGACCGTCTTTTTGAAAGGTTGAACCATTTTGTGATGAAAATAGTGGTGAAAATGGATCATACTACCACGGTAGTAATCACTGCAGATGACAACACTTTGCACCCTTTGCGTCCTTGGAAAGGAAACAGAAAGGAAAGTGAGGAATTTCTGAAATAACTGATCAAAAACAAATTGAAGAGACGGAGAAGGAAATGTTGGGTGTAATAATATAATGTGCCTTTCTTGCCCTTTTCAGACTATTTTAGACTGTGCCAAATTGTACAAATACCCTTTTATGTTATTTTTTCTGTTTTATTATTGGTTTATTTCGAACCTGAAAATCTGTAGTTACCGTCGGCATCAGCAGATGGCACAAAATCCCAGGTAGCGCATGGCTTTGTTGTTCACCTGGGCAAATCATGTGAACTCCGAAATTACAGGCTGGATAATCAAATGTTACAGCTTTCACTTATACATCAATTTTCCTTTTCCTCCTCGCACACTAGGTCTGATAATAATCTCTCCATTTGTTTAATACCCAATAAGTTATATTTCCTGAAATTGTCAATGTCACGGATGCAATTCAGATTACTCAATGTTTTCACATTCAAAGCACCCCATTGGGAAAATAACAATGAATAACTCAAAAGCTAGGCTCGTTGTAATCATGGTCGTGTTGATTAGCTAGGGGAACCGGTCAGAATGCATTAATTCAGTTTTCTCTTTATTCATATTTTTGTTGTTGGTTGGTTTGTCCTCAGCTTAGTCTTTGAATGGGGATGCAAAGGATTTGGGGAATGCTCTGGCTTTTTCACTACATTTTGGTTTTATTTTGTCAGTGTTTTCATATTCATATTATTTTCAGTTTGTCTGTCTGTCCAGGGGTGGGGGAAAGGACAGCAGAGTGAGCCCTTGCTATACGGCGGACGGTATGCCTCTTGCATTCACGCAAGAGGACTTTGTTGGTTGATCGTTCACCTGATCGTGGTACCTGAAGTAGAGCGACCGATTAGCCAGTGTTTAGTAGTGTACGGGTCGTGACTAAGTAGGTCAGTGCGCTTTGTAATCACCGCCTCCTTACCTGCCTGTCTGACGGGAAGGTGTGTATTCATTCCAAAAACCGTTTCAGTTGGAAGCAAATATTAAAGGTTTTGTCAGAAAACTGAATTGGATGTGGCTATTTTCATTGTTCTAACGTTTGGATGAGACTGAACTGGAACAGGAACCTCAGGATTTCGAACAATTGATCAAGAAGAAAGTGGAATAATATACAGTACGAAAAACTGTTTTTGGACTTGATCGAAACCCCTAAGGTGAATTTATTTGCTCCACTGCGGACACTTTGTTAACTGTTGTGGGAGTTCAATTTGTCAATGAATGAATGAACAAGGATTTACATGAACGTAATTGCTATACCCTTTCCAAGCGGATTAATTTGTCAATTTTATTGTGTTGTATTTGTGATTGATTGGTCTTTTATTGGTTCATTCATGACAACGAACCACTGGGATATTTAAACACAGCACTGAACCAAACACACCTGGACATTCATTATACTCTGGGAGAGAGAACCAGTCCAAAAGTTATACTGGATTTTGAAAGCCAAAAGGTACATTTTATCTGAAATTTGCACAGGTGTGCTTAGATTATCGGAACAGTTTGTAAATGCACGGGAGGTCGTGATTGTGATGCCGAATAAAAACGACAAAACTGATACCTGTGCACTAAAACAGTCGAATTAATCATATTTGCCTCATTATCATTGAAAAGGAAACCTTGGGCTTTGGATAATCAAGCGGCTTGATGTAACAGCAGCATTGTTCAATACCTCGAATCAATGAGGTAAATGAGACCACAAGGACAGGAGAATTGACAGGCGATCAAACCTTCTTGAAAGGTCACCTGGTGCACTTTAAAATAACAGTAATAATCTTTCAAACTAATATTACCGGTACCACAGGTAAATTCAGTTTGGATCTAAGTGCCAGTGTTAATTGTAAGCTACCAAGAATGCAGAAGAAATTCGTCAGCAAAAAGGTTCAGCACGACGGCTGACATTTTTGACGAGGAAAACTTGGTTCTTTGATGATTCATAGAAGGGAAATTACCTGTATTGCATGAAATTTAACTGCTCACATTGGAATATTTATTTTGTGTATCATCACGAATCATTCTTCTAAATACGTCGTCGACAACATTACGCAACTTCATATTTGGACGATTTGAACTAGGAAGTTTATTTTCATTTGGAATTACTGTTTAAGGTAAGACATAATACCTCCGTATGTACAGTGTCAGTAATTCATCA